>JAEUYN010001744.1:0-45358 GCA_018257835.1 Euura lappo
GAGGAAAACTATCAAAGATACGAGCAAAATGTATCCAACCTTTGTTGTAGAGAATTTACTGATCTTCATTTTTTATAATAACCTTCGTGACGATGGGATCATGGGATCATGGGGACGATGGGTTGTCGAGATATGATGAAAAAACTTAAATCGAGCACCTTTGGATCAAAATTGCAGATCTAGCCGTGCGTCTGTACGTATTCACTGGTGTATTAGAGGAAAACTATCAAAGATACGAGAAAAATGTATGAAACCTTTGTTGTAGAGAATTTACTCATCTTTATTTTTTATGATAACCTTCGTGACGATAGGATCAACGGTGGTCGAGATATGATGAAAAAAGTTAAATCGAGCACCTTTGGATCAAGATGGCAGATTGAACGGTTCAATTAGAGGTCAGACCGTTCGATATTAAGCCAAGATGAAGGTCTCCACCAGTTTATAAACCTCCACTACGAGAGCGTCAAATTTTTAAATTGTCGTAGTCGGTCTTTTTCTTCTCTGCGAATCCCCAAGATAACGCGATTCCCATTCCGAGGTTTTATCATATTTGTTCTCGCGGTGTTTTCACCGAGTTGTATATATACACTGGGGTCCTGTGCAGCGGAGACAATCCATCCTCAACGATCGAACAGCCAGCACCATCCCTCTGGGGGGTCGACTCCGTAACTTTATCCTTAAGTTAATTTACCGCGTTCACGGGTTCTGGCTATAGAGAAACTAAGATATCTGGTCTCAGAGTCCCAGGTTGTCTGTTCGCCGATATTCCGCACCGTGGGTTCGAAAATTTAGCTACACACGTGGCAGGGACTGTGAAGACATTGGTGAAAATCAAACTGTCGAAGTAACCGAGGAATTAGGTACCTGAAAACTTCGGGTAGTCATAGTCCGCTGAAGGCGATAAATATTTGGGAAAATTGAGCCCAAAGAAGGTCGAGAAATTTCTCAAACGGTTTGAATCAAACTAAATTCAGAAGTTCGGTAATTAGGTATGTCGAGGCCCTTTGCTATTGGGAGAATTCGTCGTACAATGAAAGAAATTCCATAAACTAGAAAAATTTAGAAAAAAAAAACGTCGTCTCTGAAGTATTTGAGATTTTCTTCGAATTATGAAGAATTTTTTTTTTTTTTCAATTTTCTGGATATTTTTCAATCAGGATTCTTTGATGGACAATTTTTGGAACTCTTTGTAGTCTTATCAGAATCATTTTGAATCTGTGTAGAAAAAAATAAATAAATAGAAGAATTGTTTGATAGCATAACAATTTTTTTAGATTTTTGTTTCAAATTATTTCGAAATTCGTGAAATATTTTTCAATTCTTGGAAACCTTCACACCTTCTCGGTAAAAATGCTTTATTCACCTGGCAAAACAGGTGTTTAATCAACTTTGACAGAACGGTGATGAATTTGGCGTTACAGGGCACGAAGTACGATTGAAGATCAAACGCGATGGAAAACAACGAGCGATATTGATTAATTAATTAACAGGGTATTACATTCGGCGATGGAAACCCTTGATTCAGCTATTCACGATTTCTCGTAGAGTAATTAGTTTATTCAATCAAAATCCACGACCATGACGTAACCACAAACACTGATTTTAGATGATAGAAAATTGATTAGTGGTTATTATTATTATTATTATTATTATTTTTTTTTGTAAACTGGCCGCAGCCTCTTACACATAACGAGGCAAAAAAGACTTGACAAAAAAAAAAAAAAGACTGGATCATTTTGAATAGGGAATAAAATCTGTACGAATTGACTGATTTTCAAAAACTTTTTTTTTTAATAAAAGTAGAAGATTCTTTAAGCCACAATTTCGATTATTGAAAATTGAAAAATATCCATTCAACGAAGAGACACACGATCTTGAAAAAAAAAGTTTTTTTTACAGATTTTTTTTCGCCTCAAATTCTTGTAAAAAAAATCTAAATTTGACATGAATTTTTTTTTCTTCAGATTCATTTTTCTGGGAGTCCAAAAAATTTTCTTTACTTTTGAAAATTGGGGAAAATCAAGTATTTTTTTATTTTTTTTATTTTTACATTTTTTTTAACGAAAAAAATGTAGCATAAAATTCCCAAAATTCAAATTATTGACGATGATTAATTTATGAGTCATCATATCTTTCAGTCCCTTTTAGAATTAGATTTTTTTTATTCAACTTTCTTCGTTCTTTTTTTTTCGTTTAAAAAAAAAATCCTTTTCATCCTTTCAATTTCAATTTTCACTCAATTTATCAATAAAATTCTACACGAGAACAACTACATCCTCGAAGAGTAATTAATTCGAGGTTAATTAGGACTATTGTACACAGCTCTATAGGTGTATATCGATGGGGTAAATTAATCTCTGAAAAAATACAGCCGAATCGAGAACCTCCTCTTTTTTTGAAGTCGGTTGAAAAAAAAAAGGAAAAAAAAACAGCTGAATGAAAAAGAATTCATAATTATCACGTTACCTCAAATTAATTACGTGGTTCGTATAATATATCGTTGAACTAATTATTTTCACTCAATGTACGCATGAAAAGGTATCCGTAACGTTAATTAATCAATCAATTCTACTTTAATTATTTCTCATTAAATTCCCACGTTACATAGTTTTGAAATTTTTTTTTTACTCTAAAACCAAGAAAAGAACAATTATCTTTTTCACATCTTTCTTTCAATTCATTTTCTTAAAATTTTAGTTTCGTTTTATTTTTTTTTCTCTCTCTCTTTCAATTTTATATACAATATTCCATCGATTCTCTTCTATACCTACTTTTCACCAAAAAGTTTACTTCTTCTTATTCTTCTTTTCCTTCTTCTTATTTTATTTTATTCTATAATCTTCTATCAATTCAAATCCAAGAAATATTTCGTGCTCAGGTAGGTACTCGATGTCGTGTCAGCTAATGAACCTTATCCTGTAGGGATAGGAGCTAAAGAGGGGGAAAAAAAAGAAAAGTTTATCCACCAACTAGTCCCATAGGAAATCTTTCTTCGTGAGTTTACCATCGTTGTATATATTGTTACGAAGGCTGCTGCAGCCTTACACCCTTTACATAACACGAAAGAGGTGCAGGCTGGTTGCTACGACAACCAGCCTCTACTTTTTAACTAACACAGTCTCTTAGGAGATCTGATGCTGTAAACACGTGGCATTTCTCCATATTTTCCCTTGTTCCCTCTCACTTCGTACCGACGAACCCTGGTGGTAACGGCCAAACGTTACACTGGTGTCAGAAGCGGGATTGTTTCGGTACTGAGATCGTGAGAGCCTAGGACGATTTTGAGATTTTTGTTAGTTAAAAAGTAGAGGCTGGTTGTCGTAGCAACCAGCCTGCACCTCTTTCGTGTTATGTAAAGGGTGTAAGGCGCAGCAGCCTTCGTAACACTATGCCCCCCTGTGACAAGAGTCGTCCCGACTCGGATTAATCGACAAACTGCTTGAACGACGTGTAGAGACTCGAAATATGTAAGTGTTGAATTGGGAGGAATGCTCCCAAGACATGTAGGGTGCTCTACGGAGAGAGTCGCGACTACGGTCGTACGTTCAAAGACTCTCGCCAACTCCACTCGGCATTCGCCTTCGCTCTCGGGGAAAACCATAGAAAGACTCGAGAAAGCGGCCGAGCACGCTGAGGTGACTCTACGTGTTTACAGGGATCGTAAGTAAGGCATTTCATAAATACAATGACACGTGCGTATCTTTGACGCTTGTGGCCACCAAGGTGCTGGGGTAATCCAAGGATTCAACCGTGAGGAAGAGTCTAACAGCGAATGGGTCCTCGGTAGCAAGGGGTTGTAATTGCAAAAGTCCGCATCAAGGTGGATCGTCATGAACAGCAACAAGGCAAGGTCGTGGGACGAAGCGAGGCCACTTCCAAGGTATCCTGTACAACGAAGATCATCGCAAATCTAAAATTCGGGGAGGACAAACGTGAGACAGGTTCCACACGGCCCATGGCAGAACGCTGGAGGTAGTTCGTAAGAGCAAGAACAAAAGAAGAGGAGTGAGTTAGGCGGATACGTAGGAAAACGGAAAGCTCTTATCTGATTTAACAGGGTGAATGCAGGGCAAATCCGCTGACGTTTAGAGCCTCCATCCAAACAGTTGTGGGGACCGGACGACCTTCAAATGGCGACAGGAAAATCTGAAACGCTGACTTCGAAGGGTGGCTAAAACTAAACTCATTGTTAATCTACACACAGTATACAGCTTTCTCAAATGCAAAATGACACCCAGAAAGTAAATGTGACTAAAGACATCAAGCAACATCCAGATTCCACTAGGGACATCAAACGAAACGGACTGGATACTTAATATTGTGAGCGATTAACCCCCGTGAAGGATGCCGATCTATTCCCACTCGGCTTTGGTCCAAGACTCCAGGAAGTCTCATCTCCGTTTTGAAAAACCTTCAAAGCCTGTATATTCGTTTTAAGTGAAAAACAGTGTTTTGTGCCATGACCTTTCTTTTTGCAGAATGAACAGATTTTTGAGAACCGATTTCTCCTGTAACTGTCAAGTGAAGCAAAGATTCTTGGATGTGCCTGCTTGTTGGAAGTGTTTCCCCTCAATTGAATATACGAATGTTCTTTCTTGTTTTGACTAAGGTCGATAGAATCAGAATCTTCTCGAAACAAAGCTTCCACTTCTGACACCACGGCCAGGCCCGACCTGCACCGATTCCGACCCCAGCTCAGTGGCAGCCGTTACTGAAAATATTGAAGAAGCTTGGCAAGGGACGCCTTCGTGCATACGAACGAGAACGCGAACACCGTGAACAAGAATTTGAACAACTTCTTCAGCGGATCGAAGGCTACCGCACGGAGATGCTTCAGTTGATCCGGTCTGACCTTCGGCAAGTACGAGACGAAATGCTTGGCCAGATGGTTCGGATGCAGGATGCTTGGTTCCAGGAGCCTCATCGTCACCCGATTCCGACGCCCCGTACGTCCGTAAACCAACAACAACAGGTACCCAAAGTGGTACCAAGGTCAGTGTCATTCACGGGGGGCAATCACATTCCATCACCGTCACTTTTGAGTCGTTCAGAGTCCAGTGGAGTGGTGTCTATGGAATCACCTACTTTTGCGGTTATGTCGGATGTAGCACTCGATTCTCAGCAATCTTTGACCTCCAATCATAACCAAAGCCGGAATATTGACAGTTTAACCAGCCTTCATGACGCTTGCGTCTCAGTAGACCGTGGAAGTCTAAAACCTCTGGTGGTAGAGACACACCGAGAACCATTTAATAACTTATCCTTTATAAATCAGGAAACTCAGATAGGAAAATCTGATAGGCCAGTCGTCCCAACCACTGCATACTCGACTAGCTCTCATTTAGTAGAACGCGTGGGACCGCGCGCGAGGAATTCACAGACCATAATAAAGTCCACCATTTACTACGGTTCGACCCCTTGGGATATTTTTGAACGTCAATTTCGACTGATAGCTCGCATAAATGATTGGGATTCCCTCGAAAGAGCCGTGATGTTGTCTGCATCTCTCAGAGGACCGGCCTTGGATATCTTAGGTTCTCTTTCAGATTCCGATGATGAGAATTTCGAAGCAATTTGTGCGGCATTAAGACTTCGATTTGGGCACGAACATTTATCCAAATTGTATTTCTCACGATTTGAAGAACGGTGTCAGGGCCGAAATGAGCACCTTGCCGCTCTCGGACAGGATCTCGAGCGACTTATTTGACTCGCTTTTCCTGAATGTCATGCTGAAAGTTTAGACCAACTAGCTTGTTCGAGGTTCATGAATGCCATCTCGGATCCAACTTTAAGATACTCGTTAAAAATGGCCAGTCCCTCTTCCCTTCGAGAAGCGATCGCCAAAGGGTTAGAAATGGAAGCTTTGTTTCGAGAAGATTCTGATTCTATCGACCTTAGTCAAAACAAGAAAGAACATTCGTATATTCAATTGAGGGGAAACACTTCCAACAAGCAGGCACATCCAAGAATCTTTGCTTCACTTGACAGTTACAGGAGAAATCGGTTCTCAAAAATCTGTTCATTCTGCAAAAAGAAAGGTCATGGCACAAAACACTGTTTTTCACTTAAAACGAATATACAGGCTTTGAAGGTTTTTCAAAACGGAGATGAGACTTCCTGGAGTCTTGGACCAAAGCCGAGTGGGAATAGATCGGCATCCTTCACGGGGGTTAATCGCTCACAATATTAAGTATCCAGTCCGTTTCGTTTGATGTCCCTAGTGGAATCTGGATGTTGCTTGATGTCTTTAGTCACATTTACTTTCTGGGTGTCATTTTGCATTTGAGAAAGCTGTATACTGTGTGTAGATTAACAATGAGTTTAGTTTTAGCCACCCTTCGAAGTCAGCGTTTCAGATTTTCCTGTCGCCATTTGAAGGTCGTCCGGTCCCCACAACTGTTTGGATGGAGGCTCTAAACGTCAGCGGATTTGCCCTGCATTCACCCTGTTAAATCAGATAAGAGCTTTCCGTTTTCCTACGTATCCGCCTAACTCACTCCTCTTCTTTTGTTCTTGCTCTTACGAACTACCTCCAGCGTTCTGCCATGGGCCGTGTGGAACCTGTCTCACGTTTGTCCTCCCCGAATTTTAGATTTGCGATGATCTTCGTTGTACAGGATACCTTGGAAGTGGCCTCGCTTCGTCCCACGACCTTGCCTTGTTGCTGTTCATGACGATCCACCTTGATGCGGACTTTTGCAATTACAACCCCTTGCTACCGAGGACCCATTCGCTGTTAGACTCTTCCTCACGGTTGAATCCTTGGATTACCCCAGCACCTTGGTGGCCACAAGCGTCAAAGATACGCACGTGTCATTGTATTTATGAAATGCCTTACTTACGATCCCTGTAAACACGTAGAGTCACCTCAGCGTGCTCGGCCGCTTTCTCGAGTCTTTCTATGGTTTTCCCCGAGAGCGAAGGCGAATGCCGAGTGGAGTTGGCGAGAGTCTTTGAACGTACGACCGTAGTCGCGACTCTCTCCGTAGAGCACCCTACATGTCTTGGGAGCATTCCTCCCAATTCAACACTTACATATTTCGAGTCTCTACACGTCGTTCAAGCAGTTTGTCGATTAATCCGAGTCGGGACGACTCTTGTCACAGGGGGGCATAGTGTTACGAAGGCTGCTGCGCCTTACACCCTTTACATAACACGAAAGAGGTGCAGGCTGGTTGCTACGACAACCAGCCTCTACTTTTTAACTAACAAAAATCTCAAAATCGTCCTAGGCTCTCACGATCTCAGTACCGAAACAATCCCGCTTCTGACACCAGTGTAACGTTTGGCCGTTACCACCAGGGTTCGTCGGTACGAAGTGAGAGGGAACAAGGGAAAATATGGAGAAATGCCACGTGTTTACAGCATCAGATCTCCTAAGAGACTGTGTTAGTTAAAAAGTAGAGGCTGGTTGTCGTAGCAACCAGCCTGCACCTCTTTCGTGTTATGTAAAGGGTGTAAGGCTGCAGCAGCCTTCGTAACAATATATACAACGATGTTAAACTCACGAAGAAAGATTTCCTATATGGGACCAGTTGGTGGATAAACTTTTTTTTTTCCCCTCTTTTAGCTTCTATCCCTACAGGATAAGGTTCATCAGCTGACATAACACGAAAGAGGTGCAGGCTGGTTGCTACGACAACCAGCCTCTACTTTTTAACTAACAGTCTCTTAGAAGATCTGATGCTGTAAACACGTGTCGCAATAAACCGCATTTCTCCATATTTTCCCTTGTTCACTCTCATTTCGTACCGACGAACCCTGGTGGTAACGGCCAAACGTTACAATATATATATATATATATACCGAAGTCCCCCCCTCCCTCAAAGTCCAGAAATTTAGATATGAAGAAGAAAAAAGTGACTAAAACAGTACAAAATTCGTAAGGAATAATTTTATCTACCGATTATTTATATTTCTAATTTTTCCAAAATGAATCACTGACTGGATACGTAGATGTGATAGAATTATTTGAGTCGTGAGGAAACGAAAAAAGATATATTTATCGAAATATTGAGAGAATATTTTTTTTAATATTGTTTTTCGTTAGCACGAAGCACTGAAACTTCACTCATTCGTGTGATAATGAAATTAAAATTGGAAAAAAAAAACGGAAAGGGTTGATAAAATTTGTTCGTTTTGAAAAATAGTATATTACGATACTAGTGCAAAAGGTTTAATTTCGCACGAGTGGGAGGTTTGTCGCCCGAGCAAAGCGAGGGTGACAATTTCACGAGTGGAAAAACGACTTTTGCACATGTATCGAACCAAATTTTATATCACAAATGTGGGTGAAGTCCGATTATACGCACGCTCGCGTGCGTAAAGTTGCACTTTACGCACGGAGTGATATAAAAAAAATTTCAACGAATTTTATCGACACTGGTGCGTATATCTGGCTAATGGAGAGAAAATCAAAATGAAATTGAAGAAAGTAAGAAAAAAAAAAAGGAAAACGAAAACTCTGTGGGGGAGAGCTGAAAACAGGGTAATGGTGTTTTCTCGTCTACGAGCCCCTATTTCGTTCCATACACGTCACTGCCACTAATAGACTAATTACCGATTGGCTCGCTCGCCCTAATCACGTTAGTCGTGCCACAAAGTAGCAACGGAAATAAACGAACTTGTAACATACATGCATAAAGATATTGATCAAAGTTCAACCCCGCGGTGAAAGTAATGAAAATTCAATAAACGCAAAGAATCCGCACTGGGACATTTTTTTCACATTCTTACACTTTTTATTGTGGTAATTGAAAAACTAAAGAAGCAATAAAATATGTGCTATTTTCGATTTTGATATGGATTCTCAAATTATTGTGACAACAAAACTTCTTTTTTTTTTGTCATAACTTTCGATGATAATTTTTTCGATATTTTTTCTATTATTGTTATCATTGAAATTTTGGATGATTCATGATCGTTGCGTAATTCATATCCTTCGCTGACGTAATTATTTTCTACTTCATTATCAGAGTCCACTCTTGACTTCAACATAATTACCGTATCAAGTAAAGTGCAATATAGGTACATACATCATATCGGCTGCAGCCATGCAGGATAAAGATAAAAGCTTTGGTCTTGTAACGCGTATAATTTCAAATAAATTTATAAAACAATAGTATAATTAATTAATCAACTATATAATCGATGATGTCAAACGGGATGATTATGAAAATTATAAATCAAACAAAAATTTTTTAGAAGAAGAAAAAAACGTTGAATTCTATTTTCAGTCATTTTAAATCGATTTTGAATGACCAAAGTTGACTTCGAAGTGATTTTGAATTATTAGAAGCGATTTTCACTGATTTTAAATCGATGCCAAACGATGACAGTTGATATCTAGTCATTTTTTCAAGTGATTTGGAATTATTAGAGTTGATTTCCAGTGATTTCAACTGATTTTCAGTCTTTTTAAGGTGTTTTTTGAACCGACTTCAAACAAAGGTGTGAATCTGATTTGGTAAATGAATAATTGAATGGAGTGATGGGCAAGATACCCAAGACGCCATTTTGAATTAACATCAATATTAGGCCTAAATTGGTCTTCTTAATTCAATTTAAATCCCTGAGGGTGAATTTAGAACCGAATTTCTACCCTCTTGCTACAATCCATTTTATACCACGACTTTACCTCAACATTTTTATTTTTTTTACAATTTTTCATTTCACTAATTTTCTAGAAAATTTGTTTTTAAAATAATAATTAATAAAAGGGTTGTGAAGTTAAATTGAGGGAAAAAAAGACACAAAAAAGACCGTAGTTCAAGTACATGAGTGGAATCCTTTTTTTTTGTGTGTGTGAAAAAGCGTTATAAAAAGTCTGGTCATGAGTTAGCGTTAAATCTTACCGGCATGTTGCATTCGATTCCGATGTCGATTGATGGGAAACGATAAACGAAAATACTTTATCTGTGTACATATATATATATATATATATACATGCGGTAGGTGGGTATATAAAGAAACTCAGTATATTTGGCAACAGGCAGACAGACATTCTTCGATCTCAACGGTCCATGTAATTTTTTTCTCTCTCTCTCTCTCTCTCTCTCTTGTTGAATTTATTAATTTTCCAATTTCACGAAATGGACGTCCGCACATACTTTGATAAATAATAGTATACGCGATAATCGAATATTATATGTATATGGATCGAATTAACTCAGAGACATGAATTAAAAAAAAAAAAAAATTTCAAAGAAAATATCCTAAAATTTGGCAACAATAGTATACATATAATTTATATCAATTTATCAATTCAAATTTCTTCAAAATGATATATGTGAATCATGATATGAAATCATATGAAAAATTATTGTTACTGTTATTATTATTTCAATTATCTGAAATTATACAAATTTTATATAATCTTATCATGACGATTTCGAGGTATAATTTTTCTACGATTGTATTTGTTGATGGAAACACTTTTTCCGCACGCCGTGCGTAAGGTTCGATTTTACGCACGCAAGCGTATACTATTTTTTTCCTTTTTAGTTTTCCTATTTCTCGCTGCTTCGAAAAACTGAGATAATTAATTTTTCCTCAGGGATTAAAAATTGCTTAATTATCCTCAACAGCGAGGATGAGGATAAACGTTGAGTGCATGCGGTACTCTTTGTGCAGTTGATGCTAAATTTTTAATATGTCAAGTTTACCTGACGGCTACACGTAAAAACCACCGTTTCAAAACCGCATGCCATTAAGAAAATATCCGTAATAGGCAGAGCAGAGCCTTGAGCTGGTCTGCCTCCACTCAGTGACGCGCTTTAACGAGCTAAAAGCTCATCTTTGACAAGCGAAATAATAATTGAACAAAATATTTTTCATTGTAAAATATTCATTTTCAAAAACTGTCAAATTATTTCAATTTTTTTCTTTTTCTTCAATTCTTCGGTTTCGTTTTTTTGTTATTTCAATTTTTTTTTTTTTTTTTACAGCTTTTTCAGGATTCTTATAAATATTCGAAGACCTTCAGACTGTTTTAGATGATGAAATGATTTTGTATCGCTACTTTTTTATTGATCGACGATTCATTAGGGAAAAAAAATAAATTAAAAAAAATAAAAATTCGCAACCGTTGCCACTAAAATGTTAAGGTCATCAATTATTATTTTTTATTTTTTTATTTTTGCAATAGAAAATGATCGCTTCTTTCTTTCAATGTTTACAATAATTCTATCATGAATATAATCAAAATTTCATAATCAAAATCAATTGCTGTTGTGATCAAGAAAAAAAATAGTTTGTTTTTTTAATATCTTTGAAAACATTCAATAATTACGATTATCATTACTTTTTCATTATATAATTGTTATTGTATAATATATAGTTACAAATATTTTTTTATTTGTTTATCTTTTACCCCTTTCTCTTCTGTTTTAAATTAGTTAAACTTTTATCAATCAATAAAACCCTATTTTTATAAACATTTTATATATAAACTATATAACGATTATGTAAATGATTATAAGCCCCTCCCAATACTATTTATTCATACGGTATATATAGAGTCTCTGAACGGTGTGACATTATACACACGGGGTTGCGAGAGGAGGGAGGGAGGGGGGTATATAGCTGGTAGGACATACGTATAAAATACCGTACCCTATTTATCGTTCTCTCTTCACATGTATTATTCCAAGCTTTCTAAAAGCTTTTCGCTGTAGAGAGAAATGAAGGGAGGGAAGGAGGAAGAGGAGAGAAAAAAAAGTAGAAAAAATAGAAAAAGAGGACCGAATGACTAAAACAAAATAGCAAAAAATACAATAAAAAAAAAAAAGAAAAAAAGGAAACAATGTACTAATCGTAAGTAATTGCTGTCACTTTGTTTATGACCACATATATAAAGGACGTTATATAGACTGGTGTCGGTAAATGGATTTGAAAAATTGTCAATTATACACCATATCATATCGCAAATCTTTGTATTTTGTGGAGGATATATATAGTGGCATTAGTGGATAATATGGATCGATCACAGGCTGTTTGAAATATTTTTAATTTTGATCCTTCTCTCTCTTTCACATTTTCTGTACATCTGTCAATCTGTCAGAACGAAGATGTAGATATATGTACACATATACGATTTTACACATTTTTCAAACTCGTTCTCTGCACAGCAGCGCGGCATGTCGTGTGTGACAAATGTGAAAAAAAAAGAAACACTAAAACGAAAAAACGACCGTTGTACCCAGACAGATTTTTGGTAATTAAATCATAGTTGGAATTCGCACAGCAATCAATCATCGAAGATGTAGAAACGCAGATTTTTTTTCTCTCTCTTTTGAATGATTCATAGGTTCAATTTTTTATTTTCTAGTTTTTCTGTTACCACAGTGAAAAGAGCTGAATCATAGTCATTGTAATCACACCCAGGATAAAGAGTTTAGCTTTTGCTAGATCTCCACGGTTTCAGGTTATGTGAAATTTAGAAGAAAAAATGCTATGTAAATTATCAAAATTCGCAAGATTCGCAAAATTCAGAATAGTAAATCCAATATCCTGCTTAAAAATTCTTAAATTGTTTCAACTTCGATCAAAATTGGTATCAGAAATTTTCTTGGGGACGAATTTGAGGTCAAATTTTCTGAAAATTTGAGCCCTAGAAGCGGGAAATTCGAAAGCTGCCACATGGACAGCCTAAATCATCTTGTCTCTTATCCCTAGCTGCTAGGCTTTTGAGTGGCGTCTGGCAGAAAGCCTGACGTGAGTAGAGACACTCAGACAGGGTCAGACACGAGGCGAGTTAAGACTTATCTATATCTCAAAGAATCGATGTTATCAATATTTAACAATTTTTTTATAACTTCCGTAGGTAGAAATAAAAGGTTCAATGTACACATGGGCAATTCCACCAATTATCAACCAATGTTTGGGCCCGAAAAAATCGATTTGCCTCAATTTTTTTCCTCGCATTCTGTGAACCAAGATTGGCAGATTCACCAAGTTTCAGTCAAATAGGACTTACCATTCACGAGGAATACGATATTCAATTTTTAGGATAAATTTTTTTTACGCATTTTTGACGTACTTCCAACGTCACAATAAAAATTCGAAAAAATACGTTTTTCATGTGAAAAACTCTCAGCTTTTCGAATCCATTTTTCATTTTTCACTATCTCTGCTGAAACCAGCTCAAAAACACGTTTTTTGACAAAAAACAGCGATTTCTCGATGTGCTCAATGTTTTATCATTCTTTTGAATTTTTATTCTGAAAGCTGAGATTTTTTCAGTAAGAAACCCAAATTTTCAGAGTGGGACGGCTACGTGGTCGCGTGTGAGCTACGATTAACCCCTTGGCAATGATGCAAAAATGGGATTTTCGTGCCACGTTTGTATTTGAAAAAAAGTCAATACATTCATCCTACAATCTCAGTACTACGGTTTTTGAGGTCACTGAATCCGAATCTGAAATCGGATTTTTCAAATTCAAAATGGCGGATCCAATATGGCGGATCCAATATGGCGGACGCAAATTCGGAAAACAGTTTGATTCCGATGAAAGTGAGTAACTTCAGGTTTTCGAGGTCGCTGGATCCGAATATGACGTCAGATTTCCAAAATTCAAAATGGCGGATCCAATATGGCGGAAGAAAATTTCAATAAGCCTTTTTTTCAAACACAAAAGTGGCACGAAAATCCCATTTTTGCCTCACTGCCAAGGGGTTAATCGTAGCTCACACGTGACCACTAGCCGTCCCACTCTGAAAATTTGGGTTTCTTACTGAAAAAATCTCAGCTTTCAGAATAAAAATTCAAAAGAATGATAAAACATTGAGCACATCGAGAAATCGCTGTTTTTTGTCAAAAAACGTGTTTTTGAGCTGGTTTCAGCAGAGATAGTGAAGAATGAAAAATGGATTCGAAAAGCTGAGAGTTTTTCACATGAAAAACGTATTTTTTCGAATTTTTATTGTGACGTTGGAAGTACGTCAAAAATGCGTAAAAAAAATTTATCCTAAAAATTGAATATCGTATTCCTCGTGAACGGTGAGTCCTATTTGGCTGAAACTTGGTGAATCTGCCAATCTCGGTTCACAGAATGCGAGGAAAAAAATTGAGGCAAATCAATTTTTTCAGGCCCAAACATTGGTTGATAATTGGTGGAATTGCCCACATACTTTATTCGCGAAATAAAAATCACAAGACCAAATAAAATCAAACCCTGAGGTGAAACTGTGTAACGAAAAGGAAAAAAAAAAATCAAGTAACCTGATATTAATTTTTTTCTTTCTATTTTATTTTTCTTCTTCTTCTTTCATTTCGTTTCAATTTTTGAAGCTACACAGGAACAAAGGAGGAGAGTATAAACACATTCAAATTATCAAAGTGGAAAAAATTATTTCGTACAAATTTCAGAAAATTCACTCTTACATTTTTCTTCTCCTTTTCCTCGTTTCTTTTTTCATACTTTTACGATATAAATTCTCAGGATCATCTCACAAACTCATTTATCAAATACAATGTATAAAAAAATCGTTATTTTGGATCCAAATTTGAATTTTTTTTTTTAATATGACTTCAAATTCGTGATCAGAGACTCAAAGAAATCTTCAGGTATCACAGAATCTGTCAAGTTCTGGAAATCTGATCTCGAAAAATAGTTGAAGGTGATATATTTTCACGAACTTGAAAAAAAAAAATCATATTTCTGAAGTGATTGGATAAAAAAAAAAAAAACACCATTCGAAAGTCTGAAAAATGACTTTTTGGCAATTTTGTATTTTTTTCCGTGGTTAAATTTTTGTTTCAATTCATGTACTCAATTTTGAAATTAATATATGCGAATTTTCCGACTGAGAACTAGTTGTTGAGCTTTCAAGGATCAAAGAAACTCGTTAAGCGTCGTTATTATTATTATTATTATCATTATTATTATTTATACGGTCTGCAGCTAAAGGGGCTGTGAAACGTTCTTGAATTATAATACATATTCTGAGGTATATACCCACTTCTTCTGAAAGCTATTAAATTTAAGTATACATTTATAAAGCACTGAGGTTTTATTCTATTTTTTATTTTAGGTAATCTCTTTCGTCAAGTTTAGACGTTGATATATTCATGTATTTGTCTCCTAACGATTTTAGATCAAAATCATCGTCGATCTGATGATTTGAAAATTGTTAGTTCCGAGAAACGCCGACAGGCGCGATCCTCTCTCGCTACAGAGAAGATGAACAACGTTATAAACAAGCGGGTTTGGGCTGACTATGAGCCAGCCTTCGAACTTCCCGTTATTTATTTTGTTCTCAGCTATTTTGAAATTTGTAAATCTGACCTTAGATTCTCGATCAGCGGTTCAAAAAACCTTCGAGTACAAATTTCCGTAAGATTTCGAATGTTTTTAGTATTTTTCCCAGCAAATCGGACTCGCCATTTTGAATTTCGCTAATCTGACTTCAGATTCGTGATCAGTGACCCAAAAAACCTACGAGTAACAAGTTTCATCCAAATCCAAATGTTTTTACTTTTTTGCAGCATATCGAATACGCCAAATGAAAATTTTGCGAAACTCACTTCAGATTCGTGATCAGCGATCAAAAAAACCATATGGTACCAAATTTCATTGAAATCCGTTGATTCGTTCTCAAGATATCGTCATTTGTGTTGCGTTTTTTAGAATTTTGTTATTTGAATAGTTAAAAAAGTACTAATCCGATCGAAGCCAAAATCTTATCAGTTCTAAGTTAAGAAAAGCCCCGTCGATTGAGCCCAAGTTGATCGAAGTCCGACCACGCGTTCTCGAGATATCGCGCGGACAAAAATGTGGTCACGCACATACACACACACCCAGACGTCAAACTGAAAATAGTCGGAGGTGATTCTTTGCACCTCGAAACGTGAAGATTTAGTGAATACTCAAATTTTCATTTTCGGGGTGATCACAATAACTTCCTTTTTTCTCTGAAAACAGAGAAACGGGAAGTTAAAATCGCTAAAAATCAAAGAAAATTAATGATTCGGGAAATTTTTCAGTTTTCACTCGAATTTTGGATCCAATATCTTATGCTAATCGAGTATAAAAAAAATCAAAAAGCGAATTATAATTTAAAAAAGCGTAATTGACTGCATTTGAAATTGATCTTCGTGATTTGTACAGACTTTATTTAGCTCCCCCGTGATATCAGTGTCAATATCTTCTGAACGATCTATCACACGCTAAAAATTACGGGAACCTTTTTTCTAGAGAATTTTATAAGCTTCAAAATTGGTCGGAATCATTTTTCACCTAGGAGTAACCGGAAGTGAGATATCGACGAAAGAAGGTAAAGAATAATCCATTCATTTCGCTCGACACTTGAAAAATTTAAAGTGAACAGAAATGTCTTACTATTTTTTTCCGGATAGTGGAAAGCAAAGAATGAGAAGAAAACAGGAAATTTCGTTATGGATCACGAAATCCGGTTACTAAAACAGAAAAAAAAATAATAATCGAAATACGATTTTACCCCAAATTACACCATTTTTTTTTTTTTTTTTTTCATCATTACTAAACAAAATTTCTAAGTCAAGTTTCAGGTGACATCGAATAAATTCAATAACAAAAAATAAATTCAGGACCTCTAAGGACCTTCTAAGAAAAAGGGAACAAAACCTCTTACCTTGAATTGTAATCAATCAATTTTCCATTGGTGAATAAACCACGCACAATTATCATTACCGTCAATTCAATCCGTGATCCGATACGGTGCGATAATTATCAACATATCGACACAATAATCAATAACAATGATAATTCAGACTCTAATAAATAAATTATAGAAAAATTGAAATGAATAATTGATAAATTAATGAAAATCAAGAAAAAAAAGTATCAACTTTTCACGTTAATTAATTTTCAAACACTGAAATGAATGATCATCAGACACGTGGCTCAAAAAACTGTATACATACAGTATTAATAATGAAAACTTGTTATTTTTCAAGAGCGACGTTTACCGCGACGGCGACGCCGCTAGACTGACAGGATCAAAAGGCGTCGCGACGCCTATCAAAACGACGCCTGCGTCTTTCGCGCGCGCTGTACCGGAGCATTTAGCTATTCTGCATTTATCTAGGGCTGCGCGTTATACCGATAGACTATTTTATTTTTTTTTCCCACGTTTTTCTTCTTCGCACCTTCTTCCCCATCCCTTATTTAATTTTTCTCCTTCTTCTTGTTTCTTGATCTACTTTTTTCCCTCTATCCTGGTTCCTCGACCATGAGGGAAGCGGAGCTCACCAGCCGCATGTTTATTACGTCGCGACGACGCCACAAAACTTAGTCAACTACGTTTTGGTATCAAGTTTCTCACTACAGCTATACCACAGTGCGAAAAGGGGGATAAAAATGCCCCGAAATTTTATCGACGCAATTCTGATTAGTTTTCTTCTTTTTTTCTTCAATAATGACCCTAATTATGAATTTTCTGACCATTTATATCGTTTAATTTGACATTTTTGATGAGAAAAATTTTCTTGTCCCAGCCGGGAATCGAACCCGGGTCCCACCGCTTTCTGATCTAGGAGTTATACCGCTAGACCACGATCCTCGCCCACAGATTCTTGTTTTCGAGGACAATGTAAATGTTCTTCAAATTTAAATTGATTGATTGATTAAATTAGGTTGATTTTGTGAATCCCGGGAAAAAATCGAGTAGATCTATGTAGATCTAAATGCTTTAGATCTACGTAGATCTAAATTTTGGAATAGATCTAATGAGATCTACGTAGATCTTATCAGATCTCAAGAGATCTACGTAGATCTAATTTTTACGTCATTGTCAATTCCGGAAATGAATTGAAAAAACATTGATTAATTGCATAACTATAATGAAAAAATACTCACTATCGTCATAAAATAAGAAATCGTGAATACGAGTAAGGAAAAAAAATGAAAAATAAAAATTGTGAAAATCGAACAAATCGGAATCGAACCCTGGAACTTCGGATTACCAAACCTGTACCGTACTAGATGAGCTAAGGCGCCTTCTGAAAGTACGTGCGTTTCTGGCATACTTATGGTCCAATCAGTCCAGACAGACTTGAAATATTTCCAAATACGGTACCAGAACTACTCAGATCCGAGTAGATCTACTTGGCTTCAATGAGCAACAACGTTTTGCTGCAATTATTCCATCTACTCATCTCAGATCTACCTAGATCGAAAGTAGATCTACCTAGATCTAAAGTAGATCTAACGATATCTGGGTGGATATACATAGATCTAAGAAGCATGGGCATTCGAACATGACAGTATATCAATTCGAAGCTACGTAGATCTACGAAAATCTTTGGGGATCTAGGTAGATCTAGGTAGATCTACGATTTCCCAAAATTTAGATCTACTTAGATCTACTTAGATCTAAATTCGATCTCCGGAGATGCGAATTAGATCTAAACCATTTTTTCCCGGGATTTTAAATCAAATTTTGTTTCCCTTATTCGCCTTAATTCGTTCGATCCCATTTTTTTTCTATAAATTAGAATCTAATAACGATTTTTTTTTTGACCTCCGAATCATTGAATTTGAATTGATTCAATTAATTTCTATCATTATTTCAATTATTTTTGGTTAATTTAATTATTTTAGGAATCTATTTAACATTTCGAATAAAGAAAAAGGAGTTTTTTTCTTTTTTTATAGGAGAGTAACAGTGCTTATAATTTTAACTTCTCTGATTTTCTATTGTCTATATTTCAAAAATGTTGGAGACATTTTCATCGAAATTCTTGTCCACTTTCTTCTGATAGCAGAAAAATGGGAAATCATTGTAAAATGAAAAGTTGAGTTTGACGCGGTTTTTCCAAATTTAAAACTCATTAAATTTTGTCTCTGATCGGTTCAGTACTTTTCGAAATCCTCAAAAACAACCTAAAAATTACGATATCTTGAAAACGGATTAACGAATTTGGATAAAAATTGGTATCGACAGGATTTTCGGGTCTCTGATACCGAATCTGAGGTCTGATCTGCAAAATTCAAAATAGCAAATCCAATACCTCGCAAAAAAAAAAAAAAATCTGAAAATCTTCCAATTTCAATTGAAATTAGTATAGTAGTTTAATAAAAGATAAAAAAAATATCAGTATCGAACAAAAAAAGTCCTGGAGGATAAAGTCGATCCGTGCCATGCAGGCAGTTCTGTTCCTCACTGTGGTCAGGTGTGCTGCGATATCGTCGTTATATATACGATCACTGCACTCTACCTATCGCGGATGTACATGAGCATGTAGCGTTCGCTGATATTCGCCTTTCGCCAATTGCCTCCGTTTACGTAGCTTGTGCAGTATTGAATTAAGCTACCGGGTTAAAATCATATTTCACATCTCTAAATGTCTAGATGCAGGTAGGTACGTAAGTAACTGTAATTGCAATTGTAATACATAACGTAACACACCCGTATAACGCTATAATATGCAACAGCTGCAATGGGTACGAAGAATGCATATGGATGCAGGAAGTTAGCAGTAAGCGCGATGGTTGTGTCAAATTAAATTAGAGAACTTGATCATTCGCTTATGTGTGGAAAGAAACAGGATTTAAAAGCATATAATTAATGGCTTCGATGAAGTGTAAATGAAATTTGAAGTTTCTTCGAAATTATCATGATTATCATCAGCTGCACTGGGAAAAAAAGGGAGAGAGAGAGAGAGAAAGATTTTTAAACGACAAAAGTTAACACGATGTCATTGAAAGTTGATTAATTCAAAATTTGAATCTTCTTTAGTCATACTTGATATTTTTAGTGATATTACGAATATGAAATACGAATAAAAAAAAGTTTCTTTGTATTTGTTGGCAGAATTTTTTTTTTTTTTTTACAGTGATTATGGTTCTCAAAGAAAAAAGAAATCGACTCAATCAGTCCAACTGAACTAAAATTTTATATTTTATTCAAATTTTGGTTTATTCGGACTGATTGAGTCAATTCATTTTCCCTTCGAGAACCATAATCACTGTCACACAACAAATACAAAGAAAAATTGATAAAAAGCGTTTTTTGTTCGAATCGTTAGAATGCGATTTTATCGAAAACTTGAAATGAGGGAATAATACTGCTTTTCTTAATCGTAATCAGCGCGAAAATTCAAATCGACTCCAAACTACAAGCCACTAAAAATAGCCGAAATAGGTAGTTTTTTTTTAAGTTGAAGAACGAGGTTTTTTTCCAAAACGTGTCGAGATGGAATATTTCTGTGCGCAGATTCGGATTCAGCGAGACAATTCCGTACAAAAATTTGCAGTCAATTTTCGAAATGAAATTGTTTACTTGGTCGTCGAAAATTTCTAAAAATTATACACAAATTATGATAATTCAAGACCGGATGATTGAGTTTCGATAAAAATTGGTACTACAAGACTTTTCGGGCTGCTGATCACAAATCTCAGCTTAGATTTGAAAAATTCAAAATGGCGGCTTAAATATGCCACCAGAAGAATCCAAAAATATTTCGATATCGGTAAAAATTGGGGCTATAGAAGATTTCTGGTCAATCCAAAGTCTGATCTTAAAATATCGTAAGATATTCTCATGAAAAATGATCCCTTAGTGTCGTTATTTTCGTTTGGCTCACTGTTCACGAATCTGACGTAAAATTTAAATTTGCATTATTAATTGTATTTTTCGAGCCCAACCCGAGGCCGAAATAATTGGATGTCCGAAATTGTATGACGTCTGTTGAACGACCCACGGCCAGTACCATAAAGTTTAATATAATGAAGAGAGCGTATATCGAGGAGTGATTAAATACCCGGCGGTTTCCGCATCCGCGTAATGACTTATGACCCAGTTAATTCTTGATTACGCATTTCCACGCGCATAGCCCGCGGTGCAACCTACCTACATTACATATTACAGCACTGCACCTTTATCACTATACCGATTGAGATTCACACGCTATAATAATCAACGCATCGTTGAGTCTCGCGATTATAATTTACTAAAAACTATACGTAATTAGACTCGCAGTATGAACTTTATATCGCGCAGATACACGTAACGACGACGTTCCGCATAGTCTAGAAAATAACTGAGCGATTATTCAGCAAAAAGCTAGCTAAATGATTTTACATCCACATCCACATGTGATTATTTCATGTTCGCGTGATTTATGGGCTGTTGGCCACTTTCGCTAATTATCGCTCACAAATGATTATCGAAAACTATTCAAATTATTTTCATTGAAATTCTCTTCTCGATTCTTAATTAGTCAGTTTTTAAATTCCTGTTTTTTTCTTGGTCATCAATCTCTTCATAAATTGACCACGGTGCGTTAAAAAATGGTCTGAATTTTCCTAGTATCAGAGGATTTTTCTCCAGAAGAAAAATTTCCTATCAAAAATCAAGGATATTTTATTTTCATCCAGATTGTGGAGACACTTTGACGATTGATCGCAATTTCAACGGATTGCTTTTCTCACTCGATTGAGTAATCGTTTCAGAGTTTCTAAGATGGCCTCAAGCCTGTAATACCGGAAGTGATTTACCCGAGTTATTCAATCCTGACGAGAAATATGTGAGCGTGTAACATATACGATTAATGATCGTACCGCGAGCGCAGTTTTATTTCCTTGACACTATTTTCTCTTAACATCGCACCGCAGTTCCTCCAGTTATCCTCTATCACCGGTTACGATATAATTTTCTCTATTAATTCTCCTATTACACCATCGTACCATTAACCACATTCAGTCAACAACGACGTAAGACTTTCCTTCTCACTCGACGTATCACGCGTCGTGTTGTCTGGAGTTTTCATTAGAGTTCACCATGTGTTATATTGTGATTTCCTCAATATACGACCACACTTATGGTTGTAATACGCAACCTGGTAAGTTTCTTAATCACGCCATAGTTCCGGCCGGTGAACCGCAAGACGGTCAGCATGGTACCAACTCGGTCAGTAGGGACGAGGGAACTCGGTTCGGACCACTTTTCCTATAAAAGCGAAACCGTTTGATGCAGAAGTTAATCCAGTATCGAGTGCCTGAGAGCCCAAGTCAAGCCTGTGATCAGATCAACGTCGTCGCCTCTTCGCCATGAAGAACCACAAGACATCAACGGTACTTTGCAAAATTACTATATTACTATCATCGAGAACTGTTTTTCACTAATTTTCACCGAACATTTTGACAGATCGCGGTGCTCCTGGGCCTGCTGTGTCTCTCAGTGGCTTCCGAGACCGGCAAGACCGAGGCCTCGTCTGCTTCGGAGGACACATCGAAGCCTAAGCGGGGTCTGGACCTCGGCTACGGTGGTTTCGGTGGTCACGACTTCGGCGGTTTCGGGGGTCACGATTTCGGTGGTGGCCACGAGTCGGTCCACGAGGGTCACATATCGGCGATAACGATAACGAAAGAGAAGAAGGTTCACGTCCCGGTACCGTATCCGGTAACCGTTGAAAAGCACGTTCCGTATCCGGTCAAGGTACCGGTAAAGGTTCACGTTGACCGTCCCTATCCGGTTCACGTGCCCCAACCCTACCCCGTGAAGGTTCATGTCAAGGTACCGTATCCGGTTAAGGTGCCCTACAAGGTTCCCTATCCCGTTCACAAACCGGTTCCGTATCCGGTAAAGGTGCCAGTGGTCGTAAAGGAACCGTATCCGGTATTCGTGAAGGAGCATCACCATGACCATCACGAAGGAGGAGGATCGTCCTTTGGAGGATTTCACGGATTCGAATCCTTTGGACATCACTAGTCTTCGATAATACATACTTACATTACTATTATTATTGTGATATTAATTTCATTTCGTTTTATTGTCAATCTTATACAGTGAATTTTGTAAATTGATCGTGTTTTGTGGTTTTCTTTATATTGTCACCATGCATTTTCGACGAATAAATGATACTTTTTTCGGATACTTAGTGCTATAGTATAAAATACATCATATTTCACTTCCGGCTGTTGGAAGAACTCTGATATTCGACCAACTCGGGTATTTGACGAGCTTTGCTAGTCGACCCTTTCGTCTGTGTACCAGGTGTGTGGTCCCAATATCGGTCTAATAACGGAGGCAGTCGGTTACCGAGTCGGTCGAATAGGCGAGGTTCTACTATAATATCGATCTTGGGGCACCAGAATTGATGTGTGTTTGGCCATGTGGTCGTACGTCTTTAACTGATCGGCATAGCAGGGGTATTGTTCTTAAGAGTTGCTATTTCGCATATGTAATTGGCCATACTTGAACAGCTGTACTGTGACAGTTTCAAATCCGAGAATCTTAGCTGGAGGCAGTCTCCTCCACTGTGAAGATCACATGGTTGGCAACGTAGCAACGATACCGGTATCTCCGCACCTGACAATGAGTAGCGTCGAGGAAATGATCGGTTAGGCTCTGAATATTTGCGATCATGACGTATGTATAAGCTCACCAGTGCTGATGGAAACCCACGTCTTCTCATCGTCGTACATACGAACGATACCAACGTGAGCCGAGCTCCATGATCCTTTTTGGCGTTTTGCGAATTCCATCTTCTCGACGGAATCAATCAACGCTAATTGACCACCATCAAGTATGCAACGTCTCCTGGCTTCCTTCCACGTCACCAATTGGTCGTTGAATTTATAGGCAAATCCGTCATCACCGTATGCGACGTAATCGTCCGGGACGGTCGTTACTGGCTCCTGTTGCTGTGGCGCCACGGTCACAGTTATTGGAACTGAATCGCAACTCTAGATCGTCAAATATACCCTCAATGATCAATTTTATGCTGACCGTATTCTCACCTGAAGCGGTGACATTGATGCCGGGTACTTCAGCCACCACAAGATGACAAACGACCTGCATTGCAGGCAGCATGTAATTAGCGATCATGGTCTGCATGCTGTCTCACGACGCACTGATGCCGACCAGCTGACCACGACTCCATTCGAGTCTGATAACCTCTCGCAACCTGATAACCCCAGCCCGCTGGTCAAGGAGGGCACAATTACCGTGGGGATCACTTATCAATGTATTGAGCATCATCGATACTCGAGATAAAGCGGCTGAACCATGATCGAATGTTTTGATCCGAGTCAAAGATTCTGGTCCCATTCCAACCGTCCAATCCTTTTCTCGTGTCAGTAGGTAATTCTGAGGTAATATCACTGATCGTCGCTACGTTGATGTATCTCTTACAATTAATGAAGTGGTAAGCGTTTATGTTTATGCACCACACATCCCGCGCTATATTTCACCGGTATTGGCCTGATTGTGGTAGAGCAGCTGTTGCCTCAGCTCTCTATAAACTGTGTTACAATCTGTTACGTGAAATGCATCACTTATATTATACCGCCTCCCTCTCACGTGTGAGGATATCTGTCTGCGATCCTAGGCTCCGCGCTCATGCAGCCACTTATACTGGGTGCAGAGGGGGTGCAGCACCCAGTTTTATCACACCGTCTATAGATACACATAGTTCCGATGGCTCTCACATATCACGAGCGAGAGTATGGGATCGGGGGCATGGGGTCGTTCGAGTGCCATAACTAAATCGTTGTGATAAATTTCAAATTTTCGCGTTCCATCGGTCTCATACTGTCCCACGGATCCTACGTAGAATGGGGATATCCACATTTTGGCTCTGGAGCCAAGTCACGCGTTACATATGATTACACCACCTCGATATTAGTGTGGGTACGGGTGTAAAACAGGAGAAGGATGTACTCGGAAGCAGAATATAGATCTACTGATGTAGAAGTTCTATGTTATACCTTTCTTATTCAGCCCGGTGAGAATAATCAATTTTCTACAGTTCTACTCGAATAATATACTGGGTGGATTCCCAACGATATAACAGTCTGAAGTTAACTATAATTGAGAAACAAGCTTTCAGGCAGTTCAGAAACACAATCCAACTGTCTGAATGCCCATTTCTCGATTTTAGCCAACTTCAGACTATTTCAAACCAGTCCAGAACCGCAAACAACTGTCTGGAAGCTAATTTTTCTAATTTTAACCAACTTCAGACTGTTTCAAACCAGTCCAGAACCGCAATCATCTGTCTGGAAGCTCATTTTCTAGATTCTAGCCAACTTCAGACTGTTTTAAACCAGTCCAGAACCGCAATCATCTGTCTGGAAGCTCATTTTCTAGATTCTAGCCAACTTCAGACTGTTTTAAACCAGTCCAGAACCACAATCATCTGTCTGGAAGCTCATTTTCTAGATTCTAGCCAACTTCAGACTGTTTTAAACTAGTCATCTGTCTGGAAGCTCAAGATTCTAGCCAACTTCAGACTCCAGTCCAGAACCGCAATCATCTGTCTGGAAGCTCATTTTCTAGATTCTAGCCAACTTCAGACTGTTTTAAACCAGTCCAGAACCACAATCATCTGTCTGGAAGCTCATTTTCTAGATTCTAGCCAACTTCAGACTGTTTTAAACTAGTCCAGAACCACAATCATCTGTCTGGAAGCTCATTTTCTAGATTCTAGCCAACTTCAGACTGTTTTAAACTAGTCCAGAACCACAATCATCTGTCTGGAAGCTCATTTTTAGATTCTAGCCAACTTCAGACTGTTTCAAACCAGTCCAGAACCACAATCATCTGTCTAAAAGCTCATTTTTAGATTCTAACCAACTTCAGACTGTTTCAAATCAGTCCAGAACCACAATAATCTGTCTGGGAGCTCATTTTTAGATTTTAGCCAACTTCACACTGTTTCAATCTAGTTATAAACCAATCCAACTGTCATGTGCAACAAAATTACTTTGTAACTGAATAAAAACTCCCTTTTATTGTTCCATTACTCAAATTCATTCCAAACACATCCGTACAAGAATACATTGAAAAATAGAAAATGAATCTATACATACAAAAGAGTCAATTATTAACTATCTAAACTATTACCTTATCTACAATTTCTCCGTCTTCATTCTCCTCGTCGACCAATTTCGTCCCCTTTTTGACATCTATGACAGCTTGTTTGTCCTCCGCCTCAATTCCAGCCTCTTGAATAACCGGCTCTTCCATCTTCTCCTTCTCCGATGCTTCTTCCGCCTCTACATTCTTCAGCGCCAGATACTCCCCCACAGATCCAGTCGTCGGACTGTCCTCCTTCTCCCCGGTACCCTTTTCTGCAGTCGACGCGGCAGCTGCACCTGGAACCTGCGCCGAGTTCAAGCCGGGAGAATTATTCAACCTCGCCAAACGCTGCCGTTCCCTGAGCCTCTTCCTTATCTCCGACTGTATCTTGGACTCTTTTATCACACTCTGAACATCATCCGTCTGGTAGTAACGCGTCGCCCAAGTTTCAGCCGAAGTCTGACCCGCCGCCTCCTCTACCTCGAGTCGTTTCTCAATATTCAAAGACTCCGATACCTTCTTCTTCTTATTCTTTTTATCACTAGCCTCCCCGTCTTCCATGTCGTCGGGGTAGTCATCCAGGTCTATGACTATCTCCAAGTCTGTCGATTTGTCCTCGTCAACCTCTCCGGTCTTTGAATCGACGATATTTTCTTCCTCTTTCTTCGACGCCTCTTCTTCCTTCGATTTTTCTCCCTCGGAAACTCTCTCCGTCTCTTTATCCTCGCTTTGCACAGATTTCTCAGCCTCCGTTTCCTTCGGAGCTGGTTTCTCGCTCTGATCGTCGACAGCCTCGACGGCTTTCTCCGTTTCCTCGGTCTCTCCCTTCTCTAGAATTCTTTCGGTCATGAATTTCTGCTTCCTCCGTTTTCCCTGACTACCTTCGCCCTCGCTCTCGCTGGAAAGTAGCTCTATCGTAGTCGTGGGTTCCAGGACTAGGACCACGTCTTCTTCTTCCGATATCTCCTGCGCAGCTTTAGCCAAATTTCTGTTAAAGCTCGTATCCAGTTCCTGAAGTTTGTCCTGCACGACTTTGAGACTCAATTGTCGATTTTTCTGCCTAGTCTTGGACCCAGGATTCTTATCAGGCTCCGAAGTCGATGGATTCGTGGGAATGACGTCCTCCTCCTTCCTGATCAATGCGCGAATGGCCCTCGCTCTCATCTCCAGTTCCAACAGATCGAGCAGACTCTCTCCGTCCTTTTCCTTCGCCTGCTCCGCCGGCTCGGTTTCCTTCTTCACTTTCACCGCGTCGCCAGATTTATGCGGTTTTCCGTCGTTTTCAGACTTGATTTTTCCCTTCACTGGCTTTGAGACCTTCGCGACCTTCGCCTTTCCCTTGTCTTTATCTTTCATCGACCTAACTCGGGATTTTTCTCTCTTGGAGCCCCGGGCCTTCTTCGCGGACTCTTCTTCTCTGCTGTCTACTTCCAGGTCAGAACCGTCGCCCCATTCCTCGGTGTCCGATATTATCTCCAAAGACGGACCTGGGGAAGGTGAAAAGAGGATTAATTCGGGGTAATCGGTGCTCATCAAGCGTCGAAATCTGTAATGCAGACTTACTTTAGTGGGAAAAATAATCTTTGAAAGAGGCTCTTCGATTTCAACGATATTCGCTGTCTCTGTTTATCTATCGTCGGTCTGTTTGCTCGATTTTAGAGCTCAATTTCACAATAAACTAGAGAACAAAGTGGCCGAAGCGTAAGATTAGAACTCGCAAGGGTCTAAAATCTCTTTAACGGATCCGATAAATGTCGCTATTTATCCAAAGAAGTATTTTCAGTGACTCCGATTCGGGAATTCGTCAAATCTTTCTTATCGGTGCGATAAAACAGTTTTTTTTCAAAGAAACCAATCAAATTGCGGCTGTATGAGACGAAATAATCGCTGGCATATCTACCAGAGTCGTCCGTGTCGTTGGAATCCGAAGACTGAAGCATCGGCTGGCCGTTGAGGATGGACAAGATCCTCGCCTTGGACATTCCGCTGAGTTCGTTGGCGCACCACTCCTCCAGCTCGCTGGACTCCATTTTCTGAAGACCGAGAAGAAAGAGAAATGAGATTCTTCACGAATCGGACCAGGAAATTTAGAATTGAAGCTGAAATCTGTTATTCGAAGCTCCAGGGGCACCGATTTCTCATTTATCTACAATATTTTTCAACTTCTTTTAGTTCTCTCGTCGAAAAAAGTATCAAATAGCCGAAAATTCTTTCTCAAAACGACTTTTAGACTCTGAATTTTCGGTATTATCAACTTTTTCAGCTTCTTTCTCATCATTTTACTCAAAAAAATTGTCAATAGCTTTAAAATATTCCATTTGAGCCTCTGAGGGCTTCGAATACTCGATTATCTCGCTTATTTCGGTGTTTTTGGGGAAAATATACGCGATGCGGTGTCTTAGTAATTGAGGAAAAGGCGTTTTACCCACTTTGAGGACCTGCGGCAGCATCATTCTGAGCTTATCGCCTTTGACGGCAAGAAATAATTGTCTAGCCAGTTCGCGGCGGTCCGTTAAATAATCTTTTATCGGTTTCAGATCCCCGGCGTTATTTTCCTCGTCGGAAGACAGCGACGACGTACTTTCGGAACTGCTGCTACTGCTGCTGCTCGAATCCTTAGGAATACAAACAATTTTAGGTTATGATCCGGTTTTTAATCAACTAGGAAACGATGTGGGAGAATTTTTTTCATCAGAATATAATTTATGAACGAATTAATACATTTTTTGGGTTAAGATCGAAATTTAAACAGAATTTTTAGGTTAGGATCCATTTTTTGAATCATACTTCGATGTTTAGATGAAACTTTCGTCCTTAGAATCAAATATTTGGACAGAATTTGAAAGTATCTCGATATATATTTTTTATATTTATATATTTGTTATAACAGAGTTGTTGACTTATAATCGAAATCCGGATGAAAATAGAAAAGAAATTCCGCTTTTTGAGGTTAGGATCTGATTTCAGTTGGTCAGAAAACTCACGACGATGTTAAATACCGGTTCTAAAACTATGATTCTCAACGTACCTGTCCTCTTTTCTTGAATTTTCTCGGTTTATTCTTCCTCTCGGACATTTTCACCGGGTTTATAACGTTTGAAGCTCGATAATTTGAAACCGGCTTGTTTCACTTGTTTGTTTGTATGTAGATTATCAGTGATGTAGATTCGATACTCGACGTCAAAACAATCCAGTGTTGCCAGGTGGTCAAAGTGATAATCCTCTCAACTCATCTCAATTTCCCCTAAAAATCCCCTAGACAACCCCCACCAATCAAACAGCGGTCCGCGGGACCGTGATTTAAAAAAAAAATGGCGGTGATTTCAAGAAATGTTTTTGCTTTCCGAGATCTAAAGTACTCGTACGACGAGATAAAATTTTATAAATGCCTACAGAATGACTGATTCGTTATGGTATACTCGGAATTGGTGTGTTTGAGGATGAGTTCTTCCGTTCAAAGGCGATGAAAAAGCACAATTCTCGGAATATTGAAATCCCCCAGAAAATCCCCTGAACAATTCTTTCCCCTGTTTGTCCCCTAAACGTGATGAAATTCCCTTGAATCTAGGGGGAAATCCCCTAATCTGGCAACACTGAAACAATCGATCGCTACGATTCAGCGACATGCGATCATCACACGATAACACTACACTAACTTCCGATCCTTCGGGATTCTTCTCGCCTTCGCCAGCTGCGCGATGTTCATTTTTTTTTTTGTTTTTTTCACTCATTCTTCACGGAAATGATCGGAATGATGAAAATTTATATTATGATTGGATTCGTCGATTGATTACATCAATAATCGATAAATGTAAAACAATTATAGCTGCATATGAATGTGAAGATGGAAGTTTTTTTTTTTGGTTATCTTGTGTGACTGTGGCAATGACTAACTTATAGGCTACAAAATTCAATATAACAAATCGCGTGTCTAATGGCATGAGGTCGTAAGCGCTAAAAACGCGATTTTGGTGCGGCAAAAGATCGTATAATTTTTTTTCACGCCATTCGCTCTGAAAGCGGTCAAAACGTATAGATCAATTGAAATTACGAGATCGAAAACTGTAAGTGCAAAAGGTCATAAGTTTGGCGGATACGTCGTTCGTTCATTACAATTTTTAAGGAAAAATAAAAAACAACGTAAAGGCAAAACGTCGTAGGCGCCATTTTTTTTCATGATTTTTAATGATTTTTCCAAATATATAGTTGTAAAAACTAGTAAAACGCTAAGATAAATTGAAAGAACGACCATTTGAAAAAATTCTATAAAAAATATTAGTACAGTAGAACCTCGTTTATCCGGCCTCCGGTCATCCGAGGCTCCGCGTTATCCGAGGCAACGGACGTATCCGAGCACTCCGCATTATTCGAGGTGTATGCTCGGATAACACGGAAAAACCACGGATAACACGGATGGAGCCGAACGCCTATGCTTTACGTGCAAAGTATTTTGCGATCGCTACTTTGTTGCTCAAATGTACATATGTAGTTAAAAGCAGAAGGTCGTAAGCGGCATGTTAATTTTTTTTATTTCTCACGATTTTTTTAAGTAGCTGTCAAAACTCGTAAAACGCAAAGATAAATTGAAAGAACGACCATTTAAAAAAATTCGGTAGAGGACCCAAAATCAAGGATTTTGAGTATTGGAACCCATGTCTGGAAATGTTCCCATACAGAGCTATGGCCATTTTTCGATTTTGGTTTGCGCGCCTGTTGCGTACTCGAAATTCGCCTCTATCAGGTGTGTCGCGTGTAAAGGAGATAACAGTCATAAAAATGGCAAGTTTTGCGTCTACATGGTGCTGTCTTAATAACATAAACAACGGAAAACAAAACAAAAACATAATGATTTTGCACTCAATTCAACAAAAACATCATAATTTTTGTACTAAACTTAAAAAAAAAAAACATCTCAAGGTTTCATGAAACTTAACAACAGAAACTGAAAAACGGAAAACAAAACAAACACATAATAATTTTTTGCTAAACTAAACAAAATTATGATGTTTTTGTCTCAATAACATAAACAACGGAAAACAAAACAAAAACATCATAATTTTTTACCAAACTTAACAAAAACATCATAATTTTGTTGAGTTTAGTAAAAAACATCATAATTTCGTTGAGTTTAGTAAAAAATTATTATGTTTTTGTTTTGTTTTCCGTTGTTTATGTTATTAAGACTCCACCATGTAGACGCACAACTTGCCATTTTTATGACTGTTATCTCCTTTACACGCGACACACCTGATAGAGGCGAGTTTCGAGTACGCAACAGGAGCGCAAACCAAAATCGAAAAATGGCCATAGTTCTGTATGGGTACATTTCCGGACATGGGTTCCAATACTCAAAATCCTTGTTTTTGGGTCCTCTACCCACCCTGTAATTTTTGCCAAAGTTATCATAAACACCCTGTATAGTCTACAGACCTCGATCCGCGAATTTTCCTGCAGTTATCGTAGCCCTATAAAAATTCCGTAATTTTTACAGTAACCTTTTGGACGTACCCTTTTTCAGTAATAATTCGGTTTTTTTATCACCGAAAACTGACCATTTTGTGAAATCTGAAAACAATCACTAAAATTCTTTACATGTCCTAGACCAGCCTGTACCTTTGAAAAATTTCAAAAAAATATCTACTTTATTTTCAAAGAAATTCTTCGACATTCTATCTACTTGTTCTACTTTCCATCATTTTATTCAACATTTCATTGTGAAACACGTTCGCTTACCATCATATCACGTAAGCAACGATATTATTCGAAAAAGAAAAATCCGTAACAACAAGAAGAGAACCGGGCCGCGCAAACAGGGGTAAATAAACGTATACCGTCCATTAGGGGTCGTCCACATATTACGTAACGCGATTTTGAGCCATTTTTGACCCCCCCGCCCCCCATGTAACGGGCCATAACAAAGGATCAAACCCCCTACTTGATACATAACAGTTTACAATTGGGTTTTTTGGTAACAAATTCAAGTGTTTTTAATCATGGGGGCTAAAAAGAAAGATTCGTATGTCTCAATGCTGCCACTTTATTTTAAGAAGCTGTATACAACAAACAGTTACAAATTTCTATGGGTCGGGGGGCCCAAAAAGCTGTGTTTCAATTGTTACGTAACAAAACTTGAGGCCCCCTCCCCCCCTGACGTAACAAACCGTAACGTTGCGCCACCCCCCTCCCCCAAATCGCGTTACGTAATATGTAGACGACCCCTTATGTCATACCTTGGAAAAACTAACAATAAACGAAATTTCGAAAACCGAAATTCCGAAAAACCCGAAATTCGAAAATCCGAAAATCGAACTGTTCGACTTTTCGGTAAAACCGACCAACAAAAATTCGTCTTCCACAAAAAGTCTTCTTCCAAAAATTCGTTTTCAACAAAAGTCGTCCTTCAAAAAAATCTCTGTAAAAGGATTGATATCAAATACAATTATGTACCAAGTACAAAAAAAAAAGAAAAATCAAACCATATACCGTTGTGCTCGTTCGCTCGCTACGCTCGCTCACTCGATTGGGTTTTCATAATTTGTGAGGAGAAAAATTGGGAGCATGAGTTTCAAGAAGAGAAAATTTTCGAAAGAAAAAATTGAGGGAGTGGTACTTGCGGGCCAGGTGTGAGTGAGTGGAAGAGTGACCACTGAGGTCTACAAGTCACATTTTTTTATCTCGCTATGAAGGCCCGCCAAGTACCACTCCCTCAATTTTTTCTTTCGAAAATTTTCTCTTCTCGAAACTCATGCTCCGAATTTTTCTCCTCACAAATTATGAAAACCCAATCGAGTGAGCGAGCGTAGCGAGCGAACGAGCACAACGGTATATGGTTTGATTTTTCTTTTTTTTTTGTACTTGGTACATACTTGTATTTGATATCAATCCTTTTACAGAGATTTTTTTGAAGGACGACTTTTGTTGAAAACGAATTTTTGGAAGAAGACTTTTTGTGGAAGACGAATTTTTGTTGGTGGGTATTTTTAAAGACAGATTTTGTGTGAAAGAATTTGGTTGGTAAATTTTGTGGGTGGACCAAATTAATGTACTTGGCGAAAGGTTTTTGCACCAGAGGTGCTTTTTGGGGGATATCACTACTTTTTGTATATTTTTTTTTACTTCCTGCTAACTGCGCTAGCTCGCTGTGCTTGCTCGATGGGGTCTTCGTAGATCCTCACTCGCTATGCTCGCTCGGTTGTCAGTATTTTTCTGACCGATTATTTCTATTGAGTATATCCCATTGGATAGACGGTGAAAAATCTTGAATTTTCTGTTAATAAGCGCCGTAAAACGCTAAATATTGTCGGAAATGTTGATGAGAACGCGTAAATGTATGTCCAGTTGATTTCTGTAACTCTGACTCTTGCTTAGGAGCACACGTGAAATATTAACCCTTATTGGGTTGTATAAATTGAAGCGTCAAAATCATTCATAGTAAATATTCGCAACGTGGAACCCTGTGCGCGGCCCTCCTCCCTTCTCATCCGGGCTTGGGAGCGGCCACAGCGGAGTTACTTACAGGTAGGGTTATAGTCACTGCTCAGGGGCCGTTCATAAATTACGTAAGCACCTCCTGGGGGGGGGGTCAAAAATTCCAGTAAATCCCTATTTACGCTCATGTTGTGGAAGGGGGGGGGGGGTCAAGAATGGCTCCAAAAGTGCTTACGTAATTTATGAACGGCCCCTCATTACAAATTAAATCTTAAAAAATGTTCACAGTAAGAAAGTCTGAAAATCAGTGTATAAATAATCATTGGTATTCACTCAATAAAGTCTTCCGGGATAGTGCTTCTGTTATAAATTGCATGGCAAGATTCGTCTGTTCCATCCGGTCCACCAAGGTATTCTTAGAAGTTAGAACCCGATGATTTCAAGTCGCGTAACTCCAGTAGTCTAATAAGTATGCCGTGATGCGAAAATTAAAAGCTGAGTCATCGAAGCAAACTCCCTGAGTATACCGCAACGTACACATTTCTTCCATAGAGCTATAAGTAGGCGTGCGATAACTATAATCAAAGCGATCAAACAATTGATCATATCGTCAAGGTCAGAATGGATGGACGTATTCGGCGGACAGTCCAGAACTCACACGTAACTCAGAAAATTCTGTATGAAGTGTTACGGACCTATATACTTGTCTCAAAGCATATTTCAACTCGTCTGCTCTAGACTTCCCGCTGAGATTCATCTGCTTTCTCAGGATGCGTCGATATATCAATAGCTCGTCCACGAAATAGTCCCTCCGGAACTCACAATTTTTTTTGTTCGTAATGTACTTGCCTCGATACTCTACAAAGTCTCTTGATATTTAGCACCTGGATCATGAACATATAATCAATGTATAAACGACCAATATACCCAAGGCTTTGTGATTGATCTAATTGATTGACTCTGATAACCTCATAACTCGATTTTTCCATGAAACAGGCTCGCGATTTCCATACGATGTCGAGCTGAATACATAAACTTCAAAGCCCATCTTGTTTCACTTTGTCGGTAATGACTCTCACATCACATCATGTATCTCAATATCACGTAGTGATAACGAGTGGAATGAAATGTCAAACCGAAGCAGCCGACGCAAACACGCTATAGCTAGCAGTTTCGGTCAATCGATTCTCGATCTGTTACATTTAAAGATGGCGGCTTGTCTACATTCTCGATTCGATCTAACTCGTGATTCCGGCGGCCAATGCCAGGTACTCGGATCGCTGTTGTCCCGAGTCCCGACTATCGAGTGGTCGATATATATGAATGAAAATACTTCGCGCAAGACTCATCAATCGGATAATAAAAGAAAGAGGCGGAAAAATTTGCCGAATTCAATCTCGACAACGGCGCCACCTAGCCACTGACTGAGGGTACTCTCCACTGATCTATGTACTCTCTCTTCTCGTCTGCTCTCTGCGTAGTCTATCTACTAGATACCGCCGCTCTTCTCTGATTTTTATACTCATAGGCCGTGGCAAAGTCCGGAGGAGACGACGACGACGAAAAAGGATCGAGTGAAACGGACCTGTTAGATCTTTCAATTACTCATATCTTATCTTTACGTGCACGGATTCAATCGAAATAGGGCTCAAATGAAAGCTTTTCGTACCGACAATCTAATATAATAATTCTCCAGACCCATGGAGGTCGCTAAATGGAAAAAAACAGAGATTCTGATTACCCCCACCACCGCGAATAGCTCCCGTTCGGGTAAATAGACTCGGTGAGTCTACGCGCGGCGTTTGAAAAATTTTTTTTAATGTACTTGGCGCGAGACTCTACCGAGTCTCTTGATTTCGGCGCGGCGGTTTCCGACTTTGCAACCGATAATCGAAAATCGATCTTAGTCGACTTGTCGGTTTTTGAAAAAAGTCGACCGAGATTACCAGCCCTAAAAAAACCTATTCTGTAGATAAACGTAGAAATATTTTTGCATCAAGGCGTAAAATATTCTCGATACAACAAGGATACAATATTCAATCTGAGAATATTCGAATTATTGATTTCAATTCCAACTGGACGTATATCGAAAGCAATCAATTTTTGAAGTGTTGTGTCACGAAATATCGCGTCTAATGACATAAGGACGTAAGCGCCATTATACGACGTTTTGCTGTTTATAATGGCATACCCTACTGAAAAACTCTTTATGATAAAAGTGTTTAAAAAGTACATGATAAATCATATGATAAATCACAATGCGTTATGACCGAAATCACATTATGATTTATCACATGAATTATTATGTATTTTATTATGTGATTCTTTAAATGGTCCGTAGATTTGTGTAAAAAACATACTTAATTTTGTAATTCATCATATGATTTTTCATATGATGATATTTCATGATGGAAAAAGAAAAAAAAAAAAACCTGGACTGGGATCGAACCGACCACCGTCGGATTCGGAAGCAGACACGCTACCGTATGAGCTACGCCGCTCGATGTCAAGCAGTCGCAGTCTTTGGTTCATAAGCTTTGATATCATTACGTTACTTCCCAAGTTCCTTGGAAATGATTGAGATTCATGAGTCTAAAACTGCACAAGCATTATATCGAGCGGCGTAGCTCATACGGTAGCGTGTCTGCTTCCGAATCCGACGGTGGTCGATTCGATCCCAGTCCAGATTTTCTTTTTTTTTCTTTTTCCATCATGAAAATATCATCATATGAAAAATCATATGATGAATTACAAAATTAAGTATGTTTTTTACACAAATCTACGGACCATTTAAAGAATCACATAATAAAATACATAATAATTCATGTGATAAATCATAATGTGATTTCGGTCATAACGCATTGTGATTTATCATATGATTTATCATGTACTTTTTTACCACTTTTATCATAAAGAGTTTTTCAGTAGGGTAAAGTCGCATAATATTTTTTTTCAGCGAATCGCTCTGGAAACGTTCAGAACGTTTCAATTAAAATTACAAGATCGAAAAATGTGAGTGCAAAAGATCGTCAGTTGGGCAGATACGACCTTCTGCTTTTAACTGCGATTTTATCTTTTATCGAATTTTTCGAAACGACGTCGATTTCGATTTTTCTTTGCGTTTCACGAGTTTTTACAGCTATTTGAAAAAATCCTGAAAAATTGAAAAAAATCAGAATGGCGCTTACGAGCTTCTGCTTTTAACTACCAATAGTTGTTATCGAATTTATTTAAATGGTCGTTCTTTCAATTTATCTTTGCGTTTTACGAGTTTTTCCAACTATTTGGAAAAATCCTTGAAAATCATGAAAAAAAATGGCGCTTACGGCGTTTTGCCTTTACATTGATTTTTATTTTTCCTTAATAATTGTAATGAAAGAACGATGTATCCGCCCAACTTACGACCTTTTGTACTTACATTTTTCGATCTCGTAATTTCAATCGATCTATACGTTTTGGCCGTTTTCAGAGCGAACGGCGTGTAAAAAAAAAACAAACGACCTTTTGCCACCAAAATCTTGTTTTTAGCGCTTAGTAGCTTATGCCATATTAGACACGCGATATTTAACAGAACACTTAACATTTTGTGGCACGTATGTTCTGGAGGTGGTAAGATTAATTGAATCGTTAAAGATAAAACCATGCGTACGTCATCACGATATAGATAAAATGTGTTTTTTGAACGTTATGCTCTTTGTTTGGAACCATTTTATTCTCTACATTTTATGCTAAAATACACGGAATGTTCAAACCGTTTTCAACATGTCAGGTTCCACTCGATTCGTCAACTATTGTCATGATATCCCGATTTTTGTTTCAGGAGTCAACCCAGCTGCAGCCGCTGCGATTACCAGAATCAACAGTAAGTTAAGGGCATGCTGGACTCAGTCTTTTCCATATTTGAAAAAAAATTAAGCCTGATATGAACGGGAGGGTGTTTAATGGGTTCCTTAGACGATTTGTATCAAATTGGTAGCTGCATGAACGTGTATCTCACCAAAATCGAGTAAAATAAGCCTTTTTTGTGTTGCGAAGCGTGAGAGCGTCACTTGTTTTTCACTGATATCACCGACTACGCATCACAAGGGCGAAAACGAATGCAATAGCACCCTCGTCAATATAATTCCACTCACATATATCGCAAAACTTGTTCATTTCACCCAACGATAAAGCCTCAGAATTGTTTCCAGAAAAAGACTGTAATTGTCCGTATGAAGCGGTGGCCGCGGCCATGTTAGATCGTTTCGCCAACCTTCGTCCCGCGGTCCTGCGTTTCATGAACCGAAGTTCCTTGTTCAGCGCTATGACAGCTGAGCGGGAATTCAAACGGAAATAATTCGGAATAATAATAGTTATAACAATGCATTGTTATTATTATCATTATTATTGTTATTATTATTATTATTATTATTATTATTATTATCATTATAATTACAATTTCCGAAATAATGATAATAAGAATTATAATAATAATAATTATAATTATTATTATTATTAATTGTTATTATGATAATAACAATTATTATAATGATTATTATTATTATTATCATTGAAAAAAATTTACTCGAAAGTGGTGACATTTGTGAATGAAAATGAAAACGTGTGCGCCATTTTTTTATTTTTTTTTTTTATCTTGACAATTTCGTGGAAATCGGAATTTCAATATCTTTCCAAAATAATAATAATAATAATAATAATAATATTGATGATAATAACAAATATTATTATGATAATAACGATATAATAATAATTATTATTATCATTGACAAAAAATTCCTTGAAAGTGGTGAAATTTGTAAATGAAAATGAAAATGTATGCGCCATTTTTTTTTCTTTCTCTATAAAAACTCTGAAATCCTGTGAAACGCATAAAAAAGTCTGATTACAAAGTTCTTTATGTGAAATTTTCAAAATTAAAAAAAAAAAATTGACAGGGCAACGGTATAAAGTCGTATACGCCATTTTTTTTCACAAATAAATACTCATGTCCTGTGCAACGCATAGAAGAATTGAAATTCCGATTTCCACAAAATTTTCAAGATAAAAAAAATAAAAATAAAGGGCGTATACGACTTTACACCTCTGCTTTGTCTAATTTTTGTATGCTGAAACTTGAAAATCTCTCAAAAGATCCGGAATTTTGATTATTCTGTGCGTCTTACAGGATTTCAGTGTTGGTAGAAAAAAAAAAAAAAATGACGCATACATTTTCATTTTCATTCACAAATTTCACCACTTTCGAGTGAATTTTTTGCAATGATAATAATAATTTTTATCATAATAATATTTATTATTATTATCAATATTATTATTATTATTATTATCATTATTTCGGAAACTGTAATTATAATGATAATAATAATAATAATAATAATAATAACAATAATAATTATAATAACAACAATGCATTGTTATAACTATTATTATTCCGAATTATTTCCCTTTGAATTCCCGCTCAGCTGTCATAGCGCTGAACAAGGAACTTCGGTTCGTGAAACGCAGGACCGCGAGACGAAGGTTGGCGAAACGATCTAACATGGCCGCGGCCACCGCTTCATACGGACAATTACAGTTTTTTTCTGGAAACAATTCTGAGGCTTCATCGTTGGGTGAAATGAACAAGTCTTGCGATATATGTGAGTGGAATTATATTGACGAGGGTGCTATTGCATTCGTTTTCGCCCTTGTGATGCGTAGTCGGTGATATCAGTGAAAAACAAGTGACGCTCTCACGCTTCGCAACACAAAATAGTATATTGTGCAACTCGTGGGCAAAAATGACGATTCCGAGTGAGTGTGAATATAGCCACACGAGCCGAAGGCGAGTGCGGATATCACACGAACTCAGAATCGTCATTGCCCACGAGGTGCACACGATATTTTTCCCAACAAATATGTGAAATTAGGCGAGTTTAGCCGTCTGTTGAAAATGAACAAAACTCGCAAACCATTTCTCCACTAGTGGAGAAATGAAACCATTTCTCGACTAGTGGAGAAATATTTTGCGTGTTTTGTCATCACCAGTGGTCAGAAGTAGTTCTGGGTCACTAGTGGAAAAATGATTCTCCATTTCCCAATTCATTAAGAAATAGAGTCTTTTGTTCATTTTCAGCAGACGGCCAAAACCGCCTATTTTTACATATGCGTTGGGAAAAAGGCTTATTTTACTCGATTTTGGTGAGATACACGTTCATGCAGCTACCAATTTGATACAAATCGTCTAAGGAACCCATTAAACACCCCACCGTTCATATCAGGCTTCATTTTTTTTTTTTAAATACGGAAAAGACTGAGTCCAGCATGCCCTTAAGGATAAGAATATTCAAGGGAATATTCTGATGTTTGTTGACTTGATTCGTGGACAGCGAATTAGTCTCACTGATTATTTTTAGATGGTTCATGAACATTATAATATTCGCAGCCTATAATATTTCCTTGAATACTCTCAACCTTAACCTAACCATAAAATTTGACTCTACAGTTAACTCTACCGTGATCTTCGCTAAACCAACCGGCCATCATCCACTGTTACTAACGTTATATATAATGAATATTCAAATATTGCGTTGCATAGAAAATCGATAAAGAGAATCAGGATCAGTTTCACGATGACTCAAAACCAGCAAGGGAACTAGCTGTGGGAACTACGGGACTAATTGTGTTGTGGGAACTATGGGAGAGGAACTAATTGTCTTTCATACTACTAATTCCGCTTTGTTACTTATTTTTCCAATCAATATCCATATAATATTAATATAATTTTGATGATATGCATTACTTTGAATCATAAATGCTATATAAGTTTTCACTTCTATCGTGTGGTCCTAAGTACACACCCGTTTTTTTTTTTGTGATCCTGTGTGACTGTGGCAATGACTAATTTAGGCCACAAAATTCAATAAAACAAATCGCGTGTCTAATGGCATAAGGTCAGAAGCGCGAAAAACACGATTTTGGTGCGGTAGAAGGTCGTATAATTTTTTTTTTTTACGCCATTCGATCTGAAAACGGTCAAAACGTATAGATCAATCAACATTACGAGATCGAAAAATGTGAGTGCAAAAGGTCGTAAGTTGGGCGGACATGTCGTTCTTTCATTACAATTTTTAAGGAAAAATGAAAAACAACGTAAAGGCAAAACGTCGTAAGCGCCATTTTTTTTCATGATTTTTAATGATTTTTCCAAATAGATGTAAAAACTTGTAAAACGCAAAGATAAATTGAAAGAACGACCATTTAAAAAAATTGGATAAAAAATATTGGTAGTTAAAAGCAGAAGGTCGTGAGCGCCATTTTTATTTTTTTTTATTTTTCATGATTTTTTTAAATAGCTGTAAAAACTCGTGAAACGCAAAGATAAATTGAAAGAACGACCATTTGAAAAAATTCGATAAAAAATATTGGTAGTTAAAAGCAGAAGGTCGTGAGCGCCATTTTGATTTTTTTTATTTCGCATGATTTTTTTTTAAATAGCTGTAAAAACTCGTAAAACGCAAAGATAAATTGAAAGAACGACCATTTAAAAAAATTCGATAAAAAATATTGGTAGTTAAAAGCAGAAGGTCGTGAGCGCCATTTGGATTTTTTTTTATTTCTCACGATTTTTTTAAATTATAGCTGTAAAAACTCGTAAAACGCAAAGATAAATTGAAAGAACGACCATTTAAAAAATTCGATAAAAAATATTGGTAGTTAAAAGCAGAAGGTCGTGAGCGCCATTTTGATTTTTTTCATTTCTCACGATTTTTTTAATAGCTGTAAAAACTCGTAAAACGCAAAGATAAATTGAAAGAACGACCATTGAAAAAATTCGATAAAAAATATTGGTAGTTAAAAGCAGAAGGTCGAGAGCGCCATTTTCATTTTTTTCATTTCTCACGATTTTTTTAATAGCTGTAAAAACTCGTAAAACGCAAAGATAAATTGAAAGAACGACCATTTAAAAAATTCGATAAAAAATATTGGTAGTTAAAAGATAAAGGCCGGAAGCGGCATTTTGATTTTTTTATTTCTCTAGATTTTTTTAATAGCTGTAAAAACTCGTAAAACGCAAAGATAAATTGAAAGAACGACCATTTAAAAAATTTGATAAAAAATATTGGTAGTTAAAAGCAGAAGGCCGGAAGCGGCATGTTGATTTTTTTTATTTCTCACGATTTTTTTAATAGCTGTAAAAACTCGTAAAACGCAAAAATAAATTGAAAGAACGACCATTTAAAAAATTCGATAAAAAATATTGGTAGTTAAAAGCAGAAGGTCGTGAGCGCCATTTTGATTTTTTTTATTTCGCACGATTTTTTTAATAGCTGTAAAAACTCGTAAAACGCAAAGATAAATTGAAAGAACGACCATTTAAAAAATTCGATAAAAAATATTGGTAGTTAAAAGATAAAGGCCGGAAGCGGCATTTTGATTTTTTTCATTTTTCACGATTTTTTTAATAGCTGTAAAAACTCGTAAAACGAAAGATAAATTGAAACAACGACCATTTAAAAAATTCGATAAAAAATATTGGTAGTTAAAAGCAGAAGGTCGTGAGCGCCATTTTGATTTTTTTTATTTCTCACGATTTTTTTAATAGCTGTAAAAACTCGTAAAACGCAAAGATAAATTGAAAGAACGACCATTTAAAAAATTCGATAAAAAATATTGGTAGTTAAAAGCAGAAGGTCGTGAGCGGCATTTTGATTTTTTTTATTTCTCAAGATTTTTTTAATAGCTGTAAAAACTCGTAAAACGCAAAGATAAATTGAAAGAACGACCATTTAAAAAATTCGATAAAAAATATTGGTAGTTAAAAGCAGAAGGTCGTGAGCGGCATTTTGATTTTTTTTATTTCTCACGATTTTTTTAATAGCTGTAAAAACTCGTAAAACGCAAAGATAAATTGAAAGAACGACCATTTAAAAAAATTCGATAAAAAATATTGGTAGTTAAAAGCAGAAGGTCGAGAGCGCCATTTTCATTTTTTTCATTTCTCACGATTTTTTTAATAGCTGTAAAAACTCGTAAAACGCAAAGATAAATTGAAAGAACGACCATTTAAAAAATTCGATAAAAAATGTTGGTAGTTAGAAGAAAAGGCCGGAAGCGGCATTTTGATTTTTTTATTTCTCAGATTTTTTTAATAGCTGTAAAAACTCGTAAAACGCAAAGATAAATTGAAAGAACGACCATTTAAAAAATTTGATAAAAAAATATTGGTAGTTAAAAGCAGAAGGCCGGAAGCGGCATGTTGATTTTTTTTATTTCTCACGATTTTTTTAATAGCTGTAAAAACTCGTAAAACGCAAAAATAAATTGAAAGAACGACCATTCAAAAAATTCGATAAAAAATATTGGTAGTTAAAAGCAGAAGGTCGTGAGCGCCATTTTGATTTTTTTTATTTCGCACGATTTTTTTAATAGCTGTAAAAACTCGTAAAACGCAAAGATAAATTGAAAGAACGACCATTTAAAAAATTCGATAAAAAATATTGGTAGTTAAAAGATAAAGGCCGGAAGCGGCATTTTGATTTTTTTTATTTTTCACGATTTTTTTAATAGCTGTAAAAACTCGTAAAACGAAAGATAAATTGAAACAACGACCATTTAAAAAATTCGATAAAAAATATTGGTAGTTAAAAGCAGAAGGCCGTGAGCGCCATTTTGATTTTTTTTATTTCTCACGATTTTTTTAATAGCTGTAAAAACTCGTAAAACGCAAAGATAAATTGAAAGAACGACCATTTAAAAAATTCGATAAAAAATATTGGTAGTTAAAAGCAGAAGGTCGAGAGCGCCAGTTTCATTTTTTTCATTTCTCACGATTTTTTCAATAGCTGTAAAAACTCGTAAAACGCAAAGATAAATTGAAAGAACGACCATTTAAAAAATTCGATAAAAAATGTTGGTAGTTAGAAGATAAAGGCCGGAAGCGGCATTTTGATTTTTTTATTTCTCTAGATTTTTTTAATAGCTGTAAAAACTCGTAAAACGCAAAGATAAATTGAAAGAACGACCATTTAAAAAATTTGATAAAAAATATTGGTAGTTAAAAGCAGAAGGCCGGAAGCGGCATGTTGATTTTTTTTATTTCTCACGATTTTTTTAATAGCTGTAAAAACTCGTAAAACGCAAAAATAAATTGAAAGAACGACCATTTAAAAAATTCGATAAAAAATATTGGTAGTTAAAAGCAGAAGGTCGTGAGCGCCATTTTGATTTTTTTTATTTCGCACGATTTTTTTAATAGCTGTAAAAACTCGTAAAACGCAAAGATAAATTGAAAGAACGACCATTTAAAAAATTCGATAAAAAATATTGGTAGTTAAAAGATAAAGGCCGGAAGCGGCATTTTGATTTTTTTTATTTTTCACGATTTTTTTAATAGCTGTAAAAACTCGTAAAACGAAAGATAAATTGAAACAACGACCATTTAAAAAATTCGATAAAAAATATTGGTAGTTAAAAGCAGAAGGTCGTGAGCGCCATTTTGATTTTTTTTATTTCTCACGATTTTTTTAATAGCTGTAAAAACTCGTAAAACGAAAGATAAATTGAAAGAACGACCATTTAAAAAATTCGATAAAAAATATTGGTAGTTAAAAGCAGAAGGCCGGAAGCGGCATTTTGATTTTTTTTCTCACGATTTTTTTAATAGCTGTAAAAACTCGTAAAACGCAAAGATAAATTGAAAGAACGACCATTTAAAAAATTCGATAAAAAATATTGGTAGTTAAAAGCAGAAGGTCGTGAGCGCCATTTTGATTTTTTTTATTTCTCACGATTTTTTTAATAGCTGTAAAAACTCGTAAAACGAAAGGTAAATTGAAAGAACGACCATTCAAAAAATTCGATAAAAAATATTGGTAGTTAAAAGATAAAGGCCGGAAGCGGCATTTTGATTTTTTTATTTCTCTAGATTTTTTTAATAGCTGTAAAAACTCGTAAAACGCAAAGATAAATTGAAAGAACGACCATTTAAAAAATTTGATAAAAAATATTGGTAGTTAAAAGCAGAAGGCCGGAAGCGGCATGTTGATTTTTTTTATTTCTCACGATTTTTTTAATAGCTGTAAAAACTCGTAAAACGCAAAAATAAATTGAAAGAACGACCATTCAAAAAATTCGATAAAAAATATTGGTAGTTAAAAGCAGAAGGTCGTGAGCGCCATTTTGATTTTTTTTATTTCGCACGATTTTTTTAATAGCTGTAAAAACTCGTAAAACGCAAAGATAAATTGAAAGAACGACCATTTAAAAAATTCGATAAAAAATATTGGTAGTTAAAAGATAAAGGCCGGAAGCGGCATTTTGATTTTTTTCATTTTTCACGATTTTTTTAATAGCTGTAAAAACTCGTAAAACGAAAGATAAATTGAAAGAACGACCATTTAAAAAATTCGATAAAAAATATTGGTAGTTAAAAGCAGAAGGTCGTGAGCGGCATTTTGATTTTTTTATTTCTCAAGATTTTTTTAATAGCTGTAAAAACTCGTAAAACGCAAAGATAAATTGAAAGAACGACCATTTAAAAAATTCGATAAAAAATATTGGTAGTTAAAAGCAGAAGGTCGAGAGCGCCAGTTTCATTTTTTTCATTTCTCACGATTTTTTCAATAGCTGTAAAAACTCGTAAAACGCAAAGATAAATTGAAAGAACGACCATTTAAAAAATTCGATAAAAAATGTTGGTAGTTAGAAGATAAAGGCCGGAAGCGGCATTTTGATTTTTTTATTTCTCTAGATTTTTTTAATAGCTGTAAAAACTCGTAAAACGCAAAGATAAATTGAAAGAACGACCATTTAAAAAATTTGATAAAAAATATTGGTAGTTAAAAGCAGAAGGCCGGAAGCGGCATGTTGATTTTTTTTATTTCTCACGATTTTTTTAATAGCTGTAAAAACTCGTAAAACGCAAAAATAAATTGAAAGAACGACCATTTAAAAAATTCGATAAAAAATATTGGTAGTTAAAAGCAGAAGGTCGTGAGCGCCATTATTGTTTTTCTTATTTTTCACGATTTTTTCAAATAGCTGTAAAAACTCGTAAAACGCAAAGACAAATTTAAAGAACGACCATTTAAAAATTCGATAAAAAATATTGGTAGTTAAAAGATAAGCCGGAAGCGGCATTTTGATTTTTATTTTCACGATTTTAATA
>JAEUYN010001745.1:0-185067 GCA_018257835.1 Euura lappo
AACTACAAACGATTCTATGGACTCTGGAGGTGAAAAACCGTGTCCATCTTGATTTTCGAGCTACTACAAACGAAATTGGCTCTACTACAAACAACTACAAACGATACTTCGGACTTCTAGGGTGACGTACCGTATCCAAGTCAGTTTTGGAGTAACTACAAACGAAATTGACGCTACTACAAATAACTACAAACGATCATTCGGGCTCCTAGGGTGACGTACCGTGTCTATATAAATTTTGAGGCAACTACAAACGAAATTGGCTCTACTACAAACAACTACAAACGATTCTATGGACTCTGGAGGTGAAAAACCGTGTCCATCTTGATTTTCGAGCTACTACAAACGAAATTGGCTGTACTACAAACAACTTCAAACGATACTTCGGACTTCTAGGGTGACGTACCGTATCCAAGTCAGTTTTGGAGTAACTACAAACGAAATTGACGCTACTACAAACAACTACAAACGATCATTCGGGCTCCTAGGTTGACGTACCGTGTCTATGTAAATTTTGAGGCAACTACAAACGAAATTGGCTCTACTACAAACAACTACAAACGATTCTATGGACTCTGGAGGTGAAAAACCGTGTCCATCTTGATTTTCGAGCTACTACAAACGAAATTGGCTCTACTACAAACAACTACAAACGATACTTCGGACTTCTAGGGTGACGTACCGTATCCAAGTCAGTTTTGGAGTAACTACAAGCGAAATTGACGCTACTACAAACAACTACAAACGATCATTCGGGCTCCTAGGGTGACGTACCGTGTCTATATGAATTTTGAGGCAACTACAAACGAAATTGGCTCTACTACAAACAACTACAAACGATTTTATGGACTCTGGAGGTGAAAAACCGTGTCCATCTTGATTTTCGAGCTACTACAAACGAAATTGGCTCTACTACAAACAACTACAAACGATTCTATGGACTCTGGAGGTGAAAAACCGTGTCCATCTTGATTTTGGAGCTACTACAAAAGAAATTGGCTCTACTACAAACAACTACAAACGATACTTCGGACTTCTAGGGTGACGTACCGTATCCAAGTCAGTTTTGGAGTAACTACAAACGAAATTGACGCTACTACAAACAACTACAAACGATTTTTCGGGCTCCTAGGGTGACGTACCGTGTCTATGTAAATTTTGAGGCAACTACAAACGAAATTGGCTCTACTACAAACAACTACAAACGATTTTACGGACTCTGAGGGAAAAAACCCGTGGTTGTGCCAATTTTTTTTTTTTTTTTTTTCACTCGAAAACCATTCAACTACAAACGGAAATAACTGAACTACAATCAACTACAAACGATTCTGTGCAAGAAAAAAAATAGTAACCCATTTTTTTCGAAAGTCGGGAGATGCCATTTTTTCAAGTGTCTATAACTTTTTTTCCGGTCAACTACAAACGAAATGGTTTTCACTACAATCAACTACAAACGTAAATCTATCAGAATTATGAAAATCAAGTCGATTGGTGCAAGTCGGGTGCCAGGTTCACATAGGTGGAATATGTCCAGATATGTCTTTGGATTCTTGTGGGAAATCCATGAAAATTAATGAAAATACGATCAAATTACTCGACATTCGTCATTTGTATATGGAAATACGTAGAAATTCACCAGATGAAATCACAACAGGATCATGGTGAGAATCCATGAGTTTTTTTGGGGGGGAATCTATGGAAAACGAGTAATTTTCTGTGTTCGAAATCTATATTATATGAAAAGTCAGAAATGATCACCCCACGTCTAGTTAGAAATTTGATAGGAAACCATTGAACGGTAGAGAAACTTATACCATGGGGTGTCCATGGGAATCTACGCGGACGTAGATTTTCCCACGTTCATTTTCATTGAAGCAATAAATATGAAGAAAAATCGTCGAAATTTTCTACATAAATCTCAAGAAATCCCATTGAAAAATTTTCGGTTTCCAAAACCATCTTAATCATAAGATTTGATGAATGCTGATTTTTCATGTGATTTGATCTGTAATTCTAGACGATTTTGGCTCATTTTCGATCTTCGACGAATTTCTTAGTATTATCTAAGTCGATTTTGTACGATTTCAAAACGATTCTCTCTTCGATTTCAAACCAGGTTTTATAGTTGATTTCGCGATGTTGAATAGCCATATATTTTTACAAATTTGATCATATGAACAGCTTGGTGATGAGTTTCCTTTATTTTGTATGAACAGTTTAGTTAATTCTCTGTTAGTTAGGTGGACAATATTACGTAGTACATACACGTGGACTCGAATCGTTGTAGTATGAGCAGTAAAAAAACAAACAAAAGGTATATGTACTCTATGTACATAACTATACAATAATATTGGGCAATTCCTTCCACTTTGATGATTTTATCACATATGTACATACCTACCTACCTACATCGCGCTTATTATACCGGTATAGGTATACCCCAGTGTCTGATTGTACATGTTATCCTACTACCAAATACATATATACGAATTGTGTACCTATGTACAGAGTATAATTGGCTATATGTTGTTTTCCTCTTTTTCTCTCTGTCTCCCGAATTGCCTTCTACGGATCATTTCCCACACCTAATGTGTCTCATCTTTATCATCGTTGATGAGTAATGTGGAGCAGCGTCAGATGAACTGTACTATACACAGTTCAGTTTATACCGGATACACGTTACATATTATATATAGACGGACCGCCATTTTGTTGCAGTGTAAATCGCCCATTTTGTGGTCATTTTAATGACCGTCGCCAATTCTGAAAATTAATAAACCGGTCACTTTGGTGGCAGCGGTGCCCAAGTTCGACCCTGGAAATTCACATTTTTTGCCACATAATTTTGGCTTTAATTTACCGCACAACTGCATAATTTTGTGTGAGGTGAACGAGGCCCGAATAATGAACGTGTCCCAGTTAATGACCAGCCCGACATTTTCTTCGAATTGCTAATCTCAAAAGGACAAAAGAAAGTTCAGTTATCGAACTTATCGACCAGAATTGTTTCAGACTAGTTACTGTAACGAAACACTGGTTTATTGTTAACTTTTTATTATTAGAAATATGTTTTATATTGAAAATATTAATTATTCAATGTTTTTATTCTTAACAGTGTATGAAATTCATTATTCATGGTTATACTTTTTTTTTAACCCTTTCGATAATACTCGTCATCAATTTTTAACTTTCTGTACTGTATAAATTTTGTTTTCGCAAAAATTGAAGCAAGGATGTGACAAAAAACTGTCTTTTGTCCTTCGGGAATTGTGCGAACCCTTCCGTCAACTTTTTTTCGAACCCTTTCGTCACAGAAACTCGACGTGTTTTTTTTTTAACAAATCCAATTTCAGATGAGGCAAAATAATCATAAAAAATTGACGGTTGTCGGAAAAAATGTGAAGAAAAAAAATTCACGAGTGCTTTTTCGAGATCGAACAATCTTGCAAGGGAATCGTGAAACGAATCACAAATTTTTCTGGAAAATCATTGGTCGATTTGACACGAAATGCCCCATATACGAGATAAAATGAGATCAATCGAGCCTAATGGGTGGCAGGTTTATATCCATGTACTATACGTACATTAAAATGCGAGAAATTTGCAACTAAAAATTCTTCCCCCATTAAAATTCTGCACCTCTATATATAATGCCTCGAGGCTGAAGGAATTCTAACCTCATCGTTATATACCCGCACTTGAATCGCGCGTTATTCAAGTCTCATTATCACACCCCTTCTCAAAACCACGCCAATTAAATAACAATTAGAATATAGAAAGAATAAAATCAAAAAATTTAGGTAAAGTTCGTTTTATGGATTCAATGATTCTAGATTTTTTCCCTCATACAATTGCGAATATTGATAAAAATGACATGTTACTAGTAAAAAAATGAATAACAATCATTTTTTAGAACATTTGATATAATGACTTTCAAATTGAAAGTTTAGTAACGTTTGAAAAAGTCTGCTTCTCCCGCCGAGCTATGACGTCATTATTTACTATAACGAGCGCGCCATCTAGCGTCTCTACTTCTTTCTCTATAGGTAAGGATGTATTGGCCGTACAATCTCAACCAAAAATGATTCTTGTCGGCAAATTGAGTATTTCATGATAAGATAAAAATCTGAAAAAAATCAACCATGATAAAGATGATAAGAGTATTCATTTTGAATAATAATAGTGCCCGAAATTTATCAATAAATTGTTGATACTGTTGTTAATTGAAACAAAACGTTGTTTAACAAATTCTCTGGTAACGTTATTTTTTTTTTCATCTCAAATAAATGCCCTGATTTTTCTGAACAAACATGCATTTTTTAAGAATTTTGTCACTATTTTGAAATTTCCGTTTTCGAAAATTTGTAAAGGCTGTATTTACGAAACTATTTGTTCCACGCTCCGGAAACTTCGGAATTGTAATCTACATCGTTTTCACAAAAACATATCCAAAATTCAGTTTTTTTTTCCATTTTTCAAAATTTGAAAATTTTCTAAAACGGAAATTTCAAAATAGTGACGAAATTCTTAAAAAATTCATGTGTATTCGGAAAAATTGGGGCATTCATTTGAGATGAAAAAGAAATAACGTTACCAGAAAATTAGTTGAACAATGTTTTGTTTAAACAATTTATTGATAACTTTTGGGCATTATTATTATTCAAAGTTAATAATAATTTGATCGTCTTGATTGTGGTTGATTTTTTTCCGATTTTTATCTTATCCCAAAGTACCTAATATCGTCGATGAGAATCACTTTTGGTTGAGATTGTACGGCCAATACATCCTTAACGATACTTTAGTTTATTCAAATATCGCGCTAAAACTGTGAATTCTGACGTCACCAGTTTGAGATAATTATTACAGTTTAAAATGGCGCCTGAATTCTGAAAATTGCTTCACACATTTCGTAGCATGACAAGGTTGTAATTTCGAACAGACTGTTATCACTAGTAGTTATATTGGCCTGGCATGAGATCTTCAAGTTTGCCAAGATATTTCGTTGGATAAGTTTATTTTGGCTATTTTTAGACACTCCCATGTTGCCTCATAGTATTCAAGTATCCGTCCGTAGCAATATCTAGGTACTACGAACATCCGCAGGTGGTTTTCTCTCTCTACCGAGTCGATATCTACGTCGGTTAGATAACCATGGTCGACACAACATGCAATAATGTCCTTTTTCAGGATTCATAACCGTTCAGGCTATCATATCTTCTGAACCACTGGACTGAAAGTGGTTCACAAGTAGTTTGGTTGACTTCGACAAGCTTAGACTGTCAGAACTTAGCTCAAATCGTGAAGATCCAAACGGGGATATCATCTTGTCCTGTGGATCACCTGGCAACAAATCCTTTACGTCTTTACCTTCACGTTAACCTCATTACAATGTCAGAATGCAGGTCATTTGGCGTCGATGAGCTTCTGTCTCATGGTATCATGTCTTCTTTTTTCTCTAATTTTCGCATGTGGTGTATAAAAAGATGAGGGTATGCGGCGTAAGTAGTAAAAGTTTGTGACTAAGCCCCCGGAGCAATCTACGGGGCCTGGTCGTTTTGCAGTTAGAAGGCATTGCACAGAATAGCAACACCGTCTAATAAACCCTTGACTGAGCCCAAAGCTGGTACTGGTACTAGGACAGGCCCTGCAGGGGTCGCCTGGCGGGCATAGTTGCTTGGCCTGGTCTTCCATTAAGCCTTGCTTTGCTTTGCTTTGCTTTGCATACGACTCTTATGAATAGCAAATTGCTTTGAAACGAACAGAAACAAGCCACCCTCACCCTCACCATGCTCGTGCATGCACCTGCACCCGAACCTTGAATCTGTGCTGGGTTAGGTACCGGGTACACCTACCTACTCTACACGGTAGCATTAAATTTTGATACGTTTCCCTGGTGGTGTGCGTCGTCGCCACCTTCCGCTTCTGCTGTGATGATGGTGTTGCTACAACATGAAACTTCGACGAACCGACGTCAACGACACGTTCACACTTTGTATTTGGGATGTGATGGTGTTGTGCACCGCTACCTTGCATCTCAACCTACATCTATACGTGATACGCGTGAAACGTGAATACATTCACATATTTTGTGACACGATGATGTAGAATTTCGTATGGGCAATTTCACGTCAAATGTTCAAGGCTTGTTTGGCAAATTTTTTTTATCTCGACTTTGATCTCAAAAGCAGTAGTTTAGGGTGGAAATAGAAAAATATCTGCCAGTAGAGATGTGCCGGATAGCGATCTGACCGGATACCGGATATCCGGCACAATAAAATCGCCCGATGTTGGATTTTTAAGTTCGAACATCAAAGTGTGAAACATGAGGTTTTTCATTTCCTCCTTATTTCATTCTTAATGTTACTTCAATTTTGTTCCATTTCTCTCACCTTTCACCAATCATCTTCTGAATGGTTATCCGACCGGATAATAACGCATCCGGAACATCCCTAATCACCAGATGGTACCAGCTTGTTCAATTTCTGGGATAGTCTCATTAAGTGGGTCTTTCGGCTTTTCACATGACGAGAAAAGGCGAAGATGAAGCGACGTAGCAACTAGCTTTTAGATATCACGGAACTAATTCAATTTCTCATATTCAACGACTAACTTTCCACCATCATGCTTGAACCAAGGTATTCTGATTCTCCAGACCGCCTTTTAACGACGGACTGGTTACATCGACGTTGACGTTGATGAATTTAATTTTCTCGTTTGTAACCATAGAAGGGCATGATGAAGACTCTGTTATACTGACACTAATTGTGCAGGGTAGAATTTCGAATCACTGGCTCGAAAATATTTGAGGGTATTATGGATTTTGACCTTAGATTGGTTATCATTTCATTATTTTCAATTTTGTTCTTTGAATTATTCGGAAACTAATGAATCGATAGAATCCGAAATCTGATCACTTCTGAGTCTGGAGAAGCCGCGTTGATTGAGACCAATTTCGTCAAAATCTGGTCACTGGTTCTCGAGATATCGCAGAACGAATAAACCTCAAAACCTCAAAACTCTGAGGCAATAGTAATAGACCTGCCTTTTTTGTCGGGACGATATCTCGAGAACGAGCCTGCGGATTTTGATCAAATTAGGCTCATTCGACGCGGCTTTTCTCAACCTAGAACCGATTAGATTCTGGATTTGATCGGTTCACTACTTTTTGAATCATGTGAATTACAAAATTCTCAAAAATGGAATCAAAATGACGTTATTTCGAGAACTGATCAACGGATTTGAATGAAATTTGGTACCACACAGTCTTTTGGGTCTCTGATCACGAATTTCAAGTCAGATCAGCGAAATTCAAAATGGCGGATCCAATTTGCTGAAAAAAAACCCACTAAAAACAGTCGAAATCTTACGAAAATTCGAATTCGAAGGTTTTTTAAACCGCTGATCAAGAATCTGAGGTCAAATTTGCAAAATCAAAATATCTAGAAACAAAATAGCTCATATAGTATAGTCAGCCCAAACCCTATTCTTTGATTTCAAAATACTAGAAGGTGGTAAAATCGACGATAATTCCGTGCGATCTACGATTGTGGGGGGGTCGCATATTCTCAGAGCCAGGAATCTCTCCACTCGGTCTTCCACCCTGCACTAGGTCCAACAAATAACTGTGAACTTTATACTCCCTATCCTCGTACCATGGTATAGATATCTGTTATTCTCAAGAGTGGAATCTAGATCCTAGATTCTATATTCTATAGTATAGCACTCTTCTTCTTCCTCCTCCTTGCCCGAAGAAGTATATACCACGAATTGAGTTGGCACGGACTCAAAGTGCATGCAGCAGTAGCATTTCTACGGATCTACTGGCTCTGGTACACTTCACTTCTCTACAGGATATATAGAGAACCGCCAAGTCCTATGTGTAAAAATTTTATCGCGCTTTCAAATAAAAAACTTTGTCGCCAAATTTTACTATCGCAGATCCAAACGCATCGTGTACTTTGCATTCATGAAGTTTGCAAACAGTAAAATCACAAGTTTTTAGATTCGCAAAGAAAAGTGTTCAATTTTCAGACCTCATATCTTCCCAACGGTCGATTCACAGTGATAAACTAATATGACATTTTTTGTAGGAAATTTTATCCTCTTCAAATTTGGTTCTCATAACTTTTCTCCTAAGACGAACGGGAAGTCAGATATCAGCCGAATTAGGGATCAAACCGAAGACGGAACGTTTTCGAATAATGATTTTCGCCTCTAATCACATTTTTCTCTTCGTACCGATAAATGAAGCGAAAATAATGGATAGGTTATTTTATTCTATATCCTAGTTTACAAGGAAAAAGAAAAACCATGAATTCAGATGAAAAAGACAAAAGGAGGAAAGCTGAATAAAATGTAACTCTTCAAATATTGAATACACTAGGAATACAAGAAAAAGAAACTCTGATGCTTGCAAGCTCTTTGAAGTCACTTGACTTGATCCGCTTGAACATCAGAGAAGAAGAGAACAAAAAAGAAAAAAAATGATGATAATAAAGCAAAAAGCAAAGGAAATGAACCTGTTGGTAAACCGCTCCGGGCAATTTGGTTTTAGTATACGAAATAGAGAGAAAAAGAACGCAGAAGGTGATGCCGGGGTTACCTTGTATGTGAGTGAAGGTATTTTCAAGATGAAGAACTTTTCATCCGTTTCAGAATCGTGAAACAAGCTTTCAGACATTTCGGAACCAATTGAAGTTTCCATATGGTCATTTTTCGATTCTAGCCAACTTCAGATCAACGAGTCGTTAGGAATTCAACAATTCGAACTTAAACCCTTGTTTGAATTGCCAAAAACTTTGCTTCTTGTGTTTGAAAATCGCTTTTTTTTTAATTCGTTTTATTCCCTTGTTTCGTTGTAGGTACAAATGAATATCTAGTATATATATAATTCTTTCCACACGTACGATACACCCTGATGCTCACATATCCACCCTGGCATCCCAAAAAAAAAAAACCCGGGGTCTAAAGGTGAAAAACACACCAGCGTAAGTTAAAAGTGAGAGGATCGCTCGTTAAGAGTAAACCGGAAATACCTACCTCGCGAGCTCTTTGCGCAATTTTGCACATGGTACCCACCTAACCCCGTAATCGTATAGCGCTGCGTTGGAGAGTGGAGACAATGGACCCCGTTCGTTGGGTTGATGATGGGGTTGGAGAAAGTGGGGAAAATTAAGGGTTCGAGGAAACAGCGGCTTAGAATCTCATCTGGTTCAACGGGTCAAGTGGAAAATCACCATACGTGGACTGTTAGAAATATCTTGAAATTTCTTATACAAAGAGGAATGAAATTTACAAATCGTGATGATTGAAATGAAATTGATATAAAATATCTTGAAATTTCATATTTGTGTCTTGATATTGAGAAAACATGCCGAGTTTTCAATCAATTTATCTCAATATTGATACGGTTCTATTAAATTTATGAAACTGTTTTCGAGATTCAAGACATACTATGATTCTTTATTAGTTTTCAGTGAAAAAAGCTGTGTTTCAGTCAATTATCAACAGTCCATCCAATCAAAAGCTTCGAATTTTCATTTTTTGGTTCCTTCGGCAATATTTTATGATCCGATAATTCGTCAATTATTGTAGCATTGGAAACCAATTTTTGAATGAAATTATCACGAATTTTCATATCATATGAGTATTCAGCCGAATTTTCAAAAAATTCTGTATACAAAATTCAGTATAAATCTTGGCTATCAAATTTTCCGAATGATTTTGAATTTTCAAAACTGTTATAATATAACAGTTTATTATAACATATAATATTCATATTATGAATATTGAAATATTGAAAAATTTGAATTCTAATGATCCAAAAAGTATATGCTTCACATACATTTTTATAGGTAGATATACGAAGTGTTAGGCAAACCGAGCAAAAAGATAAAAAAAAAAAGCTTGAACGATTTTTCAAATTTTTTTTTTTTTTTTTTCAAACGTCATTCAATCGAAAACATGTAGGAACAGAAAAGAACAAGAAAACATCGAAAATAACAATAATTTCGACAGATTTGTACGATTTTTCACAAGATTTTTTTTACCAGTTGATATGAATTCATATAAATTTTATACAATTCTTTTTTTTTCTCCATTTTTTACAACGTTTTTTTTTTTTATTACCATCAAAATGTTGTACATTTTTATTGAAATTATTATTCAACACAAACACATTATATCACCCAGGAGTCAGAAGTTAAGGGACGAAGAGAGAGTGAGAGCCAAACATTGTCACAAAAGGGTTAGAGAGAAGAATTCAGTATAACGAAAAGGGGGTGTGCTCTGGAATTGTGGGAACGTGAGGGGTTTACAGTTACAATATTACATTTATGTGTGGGTAGCTCCTCTCTTTCCCCGGTATCCGCAGCATCAGTGAAAACGGGACGTCCCTATACATACTATCTCTGATTGTGAGGGATAACCATGAAAAGGGTTTCCGTTTGGTTTTGTACCCGTTCACAATGTCAGTGTCATTCTGAAACTGATAAACTAAGATATTTTTCTAACATTTATACAAAATGGGATCAAAATCATTCCTTCTATTGTAAAATCGGTCAGAAATGTCATCTAACTGATAAAAATGACGATATTCCAACCTGTCTTGCTAATCAGAATTAGTGTCTAACTATTTTTTTTACCAGTGTCTAACTGTATATCGGCTAACTATCCATCATTCAACTGTCATCTAACTATCGTTTACCCAGTGTCTAACTATATTTGCCATTAATTTACAAACTATTCAACTAGTGTCTAACTAGTGTCTGATTAGTGTCTTACTAGGTGGAACTGGTGCCTACCTAGTATCTAATTATTGGCTACCTATCGTCTAACTTTTCTTAACTATAGTCTCCGAATTCGAGTTTTTCTGGATTTTTTGGCTTTTTTGAGCCACTGTTTTGGAGCGAGGTAGAAGAGGGGTGAAGCCGTGATATATCTAAGCCAAAACTTCCTAAACTACTGAGATCCCGGTTTGACAGAGAGGAGGATACTGGACAGTGTCCGTTCGAGTCCAGTTTCTCTCTGTCCCTACTCTCTTGGGCTTAGAGGACGTCCATCGCACGCACAAAGATTAGCTTTAGCCTATCTATCCCTGTGTCGGGGATTCACACGACTAACGTTGCTCACATGACGTTGGGGGCTTTGGGACGTAGTCGTCGCGTCGTGGGGACAAGAAACGAACAAGTGCTGAGATATATGTACTACCTTGCTCGCTCATCCTCATCATCATCCTCGCCTACCTCATTCGGACGACATTCCTTTTTTTCCACTTGGATAAGTTTTACTCTCTACAAAAATCATCAATATCTTATCCAAAGTTCATTACACATCGAAAAATGGACTTTCGGACACACGGTTGATCCGATCATGTCCCTCGACTTCTCATTTTCTTCGCAGAGCAATTCTTCATCGTGTGAATGAGGGAAACTGAGGAAAAAAAATCCTGTGATAAGTTATGGTCAGTTATCGAAACGTTTAACGACAATCTAGTCACTATTTTGCTGATAACTTGATCCAAAAAATTTCTTTTTCAATTTCCTTTGTTCACACGATGAAGAATTGTCAAGAAAAAGTCAATTTTTCGAACCTGACCCCATACAAAATGAATGACATGGATACTTCCGCTAGATATTAGAAATTTAATTCGGATTTCTAATTCGCCCCTTTTTGTTTCAATTATTATCTCATTCGTGGAACCTTCTTCTTCCTGTGGGGAGGGGAATTGAGAATAATCTCAAGGTAGGTACTCAAAGTGATCCATAATTGACTAAGAGGATTATTGCATTCCCATTTTTCTCACAACTGGATCTTCTTACATTCTATAATTCAGTATTGGAATTATGTCTCTACATTCATTTCTAACGATAAATGGGATTTAATCATTTTTCATCTTCCTTCACTCCTTCCTTTTTTCATATCGGTCGACTAATTGGATCCTTGGTAGCTACTAAACCTTTTATCTTTCCGATATGAATAAAAATCTCTTTATACTTCACTTGATTCCTTCATTGCTTAAATTTCTTTTCTGATCTCCCTCTTTTTATTTTCTCCTTACCTCGTCGAAACGTTATCAAGGATAACCGAAGCTGAAAGATCCTTGTAACGATAATCAAAAAGAAGCGAAATATCTGTCAGAGATTTATTTAAATTAACAAAGTCTAATTCTTCTCTTGGATATAATGACTTTCCGGATTTTCGTTCGCTATATAAGCGAAAGGTAATAGCGAAATATTTCACTAAGATTTCCCAACGGTCTTTTGATATCTCTTGGGCTGATGTACCTAAACGAAAGATTGCCAATGGCATACGATACCCTTTAACTTTCTATCGAGGGATAAATAAATCATTTTTTTCCCATTATTTCATTGATTTTCTCAGTTATTTCTCAATTATTTCTTATTATTTCATTCATTATTTCAGTTATTTCAGTTATTACTCGATATCCCGCTCTCTATAGCGTTCAGCTTGAATCTTCTCGTGTTAAAAATTTCAGTGGAAATCAAAATTTAAAAATTTTCGGTACGGCATCAGAGTATGAATAAACTAAATGTGTTGAAAATTCCAAGAGGTAAATTAATGAATTCCAGTAAATTTAACATCCGGATCGAATGAGTCAAAACTAATCGAAGATGTTTGATTCTATCATCAAATTGAATAAAGAAGTAAAATTTGATTCGAAAGTTTTCATAGAAAAATGACCTATTGATCCTATCGTGAAATTCCTTCGGATTGCAAAAACTCTACAATTGATTTTATCGGTGGGAAAAAGAGCGTAAAAATTCTTGTACTTCTATACGTCTAATAAGAATCTCTAGGGTCTGGGGTATATCTATAGTTTCACCTATAGGTCAGCCCTGGTAAGCGAGTTTCGACTTCTGAAGCTTCCAGTAATTGCGAATGGTGTGGGCGTACGTACCGAGAAATTGTTTCACCTTCGAGAAACGAATGAGGATATAAATTGTTGAGAAATCAAATCAAACGAAATTTGATAAAATAGTATCAAATAGTGGCGACTGCATTTTTGTGAAAACACATTTCTTCACATAGTGGTGATAATAATTGATTGAGATTATATGAATCAGAAGAGAGAGTCGGGTTGCCCAATCATCTGGCAAAATTCACTTCTTCGCAGCGACCTTCGAATACTACTATCACAATCACGAATTTATTTATTGTTCCAAGTGGTCAGACAACTGGTGACCTTGTTCCAGAATTATTTATGTATTCACGAAACCGGTACCTCGTGTTCACCAAGAGATATTAACGACAACCACAGGACAAGAATAATTCTGTGTCCTGTTTCGACTCTTTTTATTTTCTAAGATTTTCTAAGACTTTCCTAAAAAGTCTGATTTTGGCTAGAATTGAATCATTGGACGAAAAACCCTGGCATACATGAAAGAGGATTTGTTCTTCGAATATATGCTGCTTCCAAAGCGTTTATTTGTCGTTCACAAAAGATGCAATCGTCTGCGGGACGACTAACAATAAAAACAGAGAAAATATTGGAGACACACCATCGGGTACCCGAGGTAAAGAAAGGAAGAGAAAACATTGAGCTACGTATAGATATAGATATATGAGAGAGATTCAGGACACTGGACTTGACTGGACTGCACTCTGACAATCGTGTTGCAACGTGGTCCAGTCTCTTTTAACAGAGATGCACGATGGTCTCTCTGAACCCGTAGCAGACTTTTTCTTCTTCCGGAATCCCGTCCCCTCCTCCCTTTCGAAAGAATCCATGACCACGGGTCATTAATCACATGTCCGAATCGTTATTGGCTTCGGACAGTCACGTTTTACTCCTGAAAAATTCTTTTCCATTATATATATATATATATAGTAGTATAAAGACATACGTTATGAACGATGTAGGGGGTTTAGTATTGTAGTGTCACGAGTTGGGTGCTGGAAGGGTTATGATAAAACCTTTCAGCATTTGCAAAATCAATAGCAAACAAGCGGGTTTGGGCTTACTATGAGCCAGCCTTCGAACTTCCCGTTATTTATTTTGTTCTCAGCTATTTTGAAATTTGTAAATCTGACCATAGATTCTTGATCAGCGATTCAAAAAACCTTCGAGTACAAATTTCCGTAAGATTTCGAATGTTTTTAGTATTTTTCCCAGCAAATCGGACTCGCCATTTTGAATTTCGCTAATCTGACTTCAGATTCGTGATCAGTGACCCAAAAAACCTACGAGTACCAAGTTTCATCCAAATCCAAATGTTTTTAGTTTTTTTGCAGCATATCGAATACGCCAAATGAAAATTTTGCAAAACTGACTTCAGATTCGTGATCAGCGATCAAAAAAACCATATGGTACCAAATTTCATTGAAATTCGCGTTGATTCGTTCTCAAGATATCGTAATTTTTCTTGTGTTTTTTTTAGAATTTTGTTATTTGAATAGTTCAAAAAGTACTGATCCGATCGAAGCCAAAATCTAATCAGTTCTAAGTTAAGAAAAGCCCCGTCGATTGAGCCCAAGTTGATCGAAATCCGACCACGCGTTCTCGAGATATCGCGCGGACAAAAATGTCGTCACGCACACACACACACACACACACACACACACACACACACACCCAGACGTCAAACTGAAAATAGTCGGAGGTGATTCTTTGGACCTCGAAACGTAAAGATTTAGTGAGAACTCAACTTTTCATTTTCGGGGTGATCACAATAACTTCCTTTTTTCTCTGAAAACAGAGAAACGGGAAGTTAAAAAGAATATTTTGACGTGTCAATCATTGGATGTTAAATTCTTCTTCGTCCGGTCCTCGTGACTTTTTTCAACGTTCTCGATCTTCTTCTGGTAGAAAAACAGGAAATCTGCCTGAAACCTGATTGACGATTCAGGAAATTGGATTTTGTTTTTGTTTAATCGAGTTTTTAGACACGTTATTATACATTATGATGAATGTTACCAGGATCGTCAACAAAAACGTCAGGACCTTGAAGATCGAAAATTGAATAAGGAAGGCAATTCAATTCGTTCCTTTGAGAAACTACGACGAACATAACATGCTTTTTTTTATTGGGTGGGATTGAGCGATCAAATCCTAGTGCATTTCGTAATCGGATCATGCATATTATACTAACTTTTGATATACTACGTGATATGTAGGTATTACGAAAAATAAATTCAGTTGTATGATAATACTCACAGTGAGCACGAGATAACCGTGTTTTTTTCGATTTTTTTTTTTCATATAAAAAGAGATATTGCTATGGCCTTCATTTGCATGTGACGATATAGTTATTACAGGCACAAAGAGGTATCTTCTTTTTTCTTTCTTTCTTCCACCATGTGATAGAAACGTAGAGAAGCTGATAATAATAATAATAATAATAATAATAATAATAATAATAAACCGTGAATGGGACAGAAATAATCAATTCGGGGCCGAACCTTAGGCACCGCTGTCACCAAAGTGACGGTCATCAAAATAGCCGATTCGTCTAGATATTTTCAATCTTTCATTTAATTCCATTCTAGTTTTTTTGTTTTTTTTTTTCACTGTTTTGTTCTTCCCAACGATATTTCTGTGATTTCATATTCCAAGAGTTCGAGATTTAATTAGGTACAATAACTTTAGCTCCTTTTTTTTTTGGCAAAGAAGGCAAAGAAGACAAGATCGTAACTCTTCGATCGTTCGATGAGGTGAATCCTTGAAATTGAAAAAAAAAAGGTAAATCGATTCTCTTTTTTTTTGTTATCTCTAATATCTCTTCATATTCTTAGTTATATTCCGTTTTCTCTACCCTCTCAAGAGGGTAGTAGGCAGGTCGGTAACGAAAGATAGGATACTGGAAGGGATAAGGTAGGGTAGGAGGCTCAACTTCGTCGTTAATCTTCCGCCAACCCGTAATCTATGTTACGTTAATGGTCGCCAGTCATCTGGCAATAATCCTTCGATAATCCCGAACACGTAGCGCGTGGCCTACTGTAATTTATCAGGCCCGCACGGCAACCCACCACCACAGCGCCGATGCCATGCCAATGGCAGGGGAGAGGTCGCGCCTCGCTGTTGCCCTCGAGTACTATCGGTACTACGAGGTACTAGTGACGAGACCGACCGATCGGACACGAAAACGACCGAGGAGGTGTTCTGACTGGTTTGCGATCGGCGTGACGGGTTGGTACTCGTCCGGATTCGTGTAATCATTGATTTCTTTCTTTTTCTCTACATTTATAGACGAATTGATTTGGAATATCGAATCCTGTTATCGTGTTATAATTTATATAATAATGACAATATGTTTTTGGAGACTCTTATATCTCATTCGCATTATATCTTTAAATTTTCATAGAATTTATCAGACTTGAAACGAAGAAAATTCATTGAAGTACCGCAAATTTCAGTCTTGTATCAGTGAAAATTTGTCCTCGGTTGAAATGTCACGTTCTTCCATGACAATTTGAGATATCACGTTATTTCATACTGTCGTTGAAATGAAAAGCGCGCGATTAGTGAGTGTGAGTCACTGATTACATTGAAATATAGAGAAAAAAAAATGGTTGTTCTCAATTTTAGACATTTTGGGTATTTTTTTTTTTTTTTTTGTTATATTATATTAGTGAAATATGAATACTTCACGTGAAAAATGAAAGATTCTTTGATAAAAATGAAGATATAAAAGGAAACAATTTTTTTGGAAGGACTCGGAAAACTGAGAGGTGAAAAAAAAAAATTCAATCAATATTGACGAGATAATTTGATGAAAGGTTGAAAAGAACGTAAGAAAATTGCTGCCACCTGGGTATATGAAAAGTTGTTCTTTTTTCATAATTATTTTGGTGGTAAAAAATATCGATAAAAATTTCAATTGATTTTTTTTGAAAATTTCTCTATCGATATTGATTCACAATTTTCAGACAAAAGATTTGAAATTGAAATGAAACCAAATTTTGGACTACAAAGCAAAATCATTGTAAAAAGGAAAGAAATCCAAAAGAACCGGAAATTAACAAAAAATCCTGTAAAACTTGAATAATAATGTTTCTCATCTCTTCCCACCGTGTGTAGTAATTATACAGTTTAATGTATTTTACGAAGGGCAGTGCAATGGTATGGCAATGGGTATAAGGGTAGTCAGAAGGCTACAAATTTTCAAAATTAGACAAGTTAATGGTCTTTTATAATAATTATAAGGTAAACGTGGAATAAAATCTCTCACCTTCTTCTCTTCCATTGCGTTTTTCGCCACCTTTACTTCTGTTGAAACAAATGGGAAGTTTTTTTGTTTTCTGTTTTTTATAAATAATATCCGAAGCGAGAGAGAGAGAGAGAGAGAGAGAGAGTTTGAAAAACTTTAATCATCTTCTTCTTTTTTTTTCTCACAGGCACGTGTGTAACCTCGAAACATACGTGAACCCACCAAATTTTGCCCCGACCCTCTGAATCTATAACCAACTCCTGTTGTTGCACCTGTGTTCCTGCAGTAAACCGGGATTAATGATAATTGTACTTGTACAGCTATATACATACGTATATATGTACGTTTGTCAGATTTCTATTTATACAGATATACATATGGGGCATTCCATGTCAACTCGATCAATGATTTTTCCTCACGATTTTTCATTCACTTAATAATTTTTCATACAATTCTGCGACCTCAAAAAAGCGCTACCAAATTTTTATCATTATTCAGCCAATTTCAAAAAAGGTTTTCTTCAGAAATCTAAAAAAAAAATCTATAAAGTCTAGTTTTTCATTCCGATAATTCTGACAACTGGACCATGATGGGGAGATTTTTTTTTTCAGCACTTTTAATATTTTTGAACCAACAAAACGCCATGTTGCACGTTACAAAAATCCTCCCAAAAAATATTAAAAATTCAATGGTCGGTTCTCAGAAGATTTTTCGTTGACCACAGAATTTATTGAGATTTTTGTAAAGAATGAAATGCTGAAAGTGCTAAAGAAAAATCGAAAAAAAATCGCCCCATCATGGTCCGAGTGTCAGAACGATCGGAATGATGAATTAGATTTTTGAGATTTTTGTGAGATTTTTGAAAAAAACGGTTTTTGAATAATAATAAAAAATGATACAATTATCTTAATGGCGAGCATTTGTTGTAAGCGAGAAATAAATTCGAGTAGGAACAATGAGAAACCAGTTTTTGAGAAATGAAAAAATTTGATCATCCAAATTGAAGTTTTTCGAAGAATAAAAAAAATTTTTAATCTGTGATTAGGGACTCAAAAAAACTCATTCAAATATAAATAGGAATATTTTTTTATATCATATCGGAGTAGAAATTTCAAAATCGTCGAATCTGACCTCAGAATCGTTATCAGAGAGCCAAAAAAAAAAATCATTCTGATGATCAGTTTCGTGAAAATCGGTTAATCCGTTCCCGAAGTATCATCATTTTTATTTCCTTTTTTAATGAGAAATTTTCGTTTTTGAAAATAATTGAAAAACTGCTAATAGCCGATCAAATTCCAAATTTGAAGTGTTCTAGATCTGGTCACTCGTTTTTGAGATACCAAAGAAAAAAAAACTGACCTCAAAACGTGAAAACGTTATCACACGTATATTTTCTCACCTATCTTTTCTCTTATGGTGGTGATAATTTTTGAATCATATAGGATGTTATAAATCTTGTCATCGTGTAACAAATATTAAAAGGTCCGATAACATAAGTCCGTTGTCACAGTCTGAAACCGTGAGAGAAAGGCGAGGTTTTCTGAGATAAAAGGTTAACGGATAACTTAGAAGCGTGAAAATCGAGTGGCGAGGGTAAAAAAAAAGGGTGGAAGACTAGAGAAGAAAAAGGGTGAAGATCTTAGAGAAAATTGAGGGGACGAGAAAAAAAAAAGTATAATAAAAATTGGTAAAAGTGGCGGAAAGAAGAGAAGAAATTGGGGTAAATAATAAGAAAAAGAAGAAAGGTAATTCCCTATTCCTACAAGATCATTATTCTCCATCAAGTATTTCCTTCTTCTTTTTGTCTTTTTCTTTTTTCTTCTTCCTATTCGTTCTTTTTCTTTTTGCTCCCCTTTTGCTTCCACAGTTTAACCGTTACCCCACTAAACCGGCTTAAGGTCTCCTCTGCTGGATGCCCCCCCGTTCCTTTTTCTGACACACCATTGAGCGTTTCGGCCTTCTTTCTTCAATCATCCCCCTTTCAACCCTCTTTTCATATAGCATTATCGTAATACAATTCATTCTGCAATGGGAATCGAGAAAATTTTCAGAACTCATTCACCGCCTTAAGGGGATTATCCTATCCAAAGTTCATTAGACATCGAAAAATGGACTTTTTTGGGGGAAAAATCACTTGTCGTAAAGTTTCAGAAACTCGGTTGATTCGATTATGTCTCTCGACGTCTCATTTTCTTCGGAGAGCAATTCTTCATCGTGTGAATGAGGGAAACGGAGAAAAAAAAATTCTGTGATAAGTTATGGTCAATTGTCGAAATTCAGCGACAATCTAGTCACTCTTTTGCTGATAACTTGGTCCAAAAAGTTTCTTTTTCAATTTCCCTCATTCACACGATGGAGGATTGCTCTACAAAGAAAATGAGACGTCGAGGGACACAATCGGATCAAACGTGTGTCTGAAACCTTACGACAAATGATTTTTGAAAAATTCAATTTTTCGTCCCCTTAAGAATCCTTCTAGTGAAAAGTATGAAGATTCATACCGGAGCAAGAGAGTCTGATCTTCGACGCGTTATGAATGTTTCGTATAACATCGATGAAAGTCTTAAGCCTCTTAAAGTCTGAAGAGCTTTGTCAACGGTAAGGTTCCATCGATGCGAAGGTGGTACAACCTACCTATCTACCTACCAGCACTACCAGCATCAGATTTTCTATTCCATATACCTGCTGCTTTAACTTAGTATCAACACGAACGACAACACAACAAACTTGATAAGATTTAGATACTTCGAATACTTTGAGTGCCTCTAAATAATACATGGTGTAGATCATGCAGGATGGAGTACTTCACCGGCACCTTCTGGAGCGAGCGAGTGAGCGGAAAAAAAGCTACCATTTATTTGAATCTGGGTCGAGTGAGTGGAAAGTTAGGAAAACAGCTAGAAACGTTTGAAGAATATTCAGCAATGTCATATGAAGGAACGGTTTTCGAACTGTCTGATGGAAATCATCAGACATAGGATAGTTTGGTTCTTTTTACAAAAGAAAATCATGTGCCGATTTCGATCGGTGCTTCTTCCAACTCTTTCGAACCTTTGGTAGCACGTTCTGTCTTTTTTCCAGCGAACTTAGTTGCCTGAAGGAGAATGATAGTCGTGATGATAGCAGAACATAATCTTTTGACATTTTGAGGACCTGTGACTTCAGTTAGGCGCCATTGTCTTTCAAATCAAACTCCAAGGTCTACAAGTTGAGGACAGAATGTCGTGTATGAATTTCTCGTGTTGTTAGTCGTTGCTGATGCTGATGTTAGTTGATACTTTGATCAGTTCAATTGTCATCACACATCAAGTACGTTGTTTGACTCGCGGATTCGCTGCCATCTGACCAAATGACATCACGGGGGATTTTGGGAATCAGTTTTTTCCTAAATTAATGGCCCTGACTTCAGAGGGTACGACCCATACCGTAATTCTAACAGCTTCCCGCAAGAGCAGCTCCGACGTTCCGGTCGTTTTCTCAAAATTTCCCTCATTTCTCTAGATTTGTGATACAGTCTCTATTCTCCCTTTCGTGTTTCTCTTCTTATTCTTCCTCGGTTTCAAGCCAACCATCAGAAGTAGCGGATGGGAGATGGAAGAGGATCGTGTTAGGGAGATGGGTTCAGGCTTAGGCTCAGGGCTTAGGTAAACCACATACCTCTCTATCCCTTGAACCTACTGCCATTGTTACTTAGTTTTCGCGGTGACGACACGTGATCTCTCTCGATGTTGATACGGCAACTCAAACAGGGGATATAAAATGTCTCAAGGATGGATGTTCCCGGAAACCTTGGTAAATTCCGTTACCTTATTCTGTAGTTGAGAAATTAATTATGAAACTACAAGGCATTCCAACCCCTCGACCAACCGAGATTGTGGTGCTGGTTTGTAATACTAGTGGCTGGCTGATGCTGAACGGAAGTGCAGACATTATACCGGAAATTAATATCATAACAAATAGAACAAAGAGACCGTATCATGCCACGCTCTTGCCATAACGCTGGTGGTCTCAGTTACCTGCGTCTCCGGGATGCACACCTCTGCATTATCAACATTATTATTATTATTATTATATACTTGAGAACTAAAGGGGAACCAGCGTGTGAAATTCTTACAGCTCAATAATGAGGCTATCATCTTTTTACAGAGTATAATTTATGTGTTGAATTTTTTGGTTCTGGAGGGTCTGATGAAACTCTATAGGGTACCGAAATTAAAATCGAATTTATTCTTACGCAAAGAGCACACGAGAGAGAGGTGGGATTTAAATTTGGTCTCATATAACCTACTCTTCGGCTGATTCATGATCCTGTATATTATCCAGAGATAAACAGTGCTGGGAAACTCAACCGACGCGGCAGCCTGCAGCGTCCCCCCGGCTTTAGGTTGAAAAGTTCAGAATGTAAATAACCCCGCGAATCTCTCTCACGTAGGTAGAGAAGGTGGAAAAAGCTCGGCTACGTTTCACATGAGTTCGTGATTTTATCAGAGAAGAGCGAAAACGTTTATTCGAACGTGTGATAAGGAATGATCCCATATACTCAAGATCATAAACACATTACTGCTCCTTAAAACTGCGGGAATCACAAAATGGCCAAGGAAGTACATTAGTCACAAAATGGTCGGAGAATTGCATAAATCACAAAATGGCCAGAGAATGGTATAAATCACAAAATGGCCAAGGAATTACATTTATTAGTCATAAAATGGCCAAGGAATCACATTAGTCACAAAATGGCCGGATAATGGCATAAATCACAAAATGGCCAAGGAATTACATTTATTAGTCATAAAATGGCCAAGGAATTACATTAGTCACAAAATGGCCAGAGAATGGCATAAATCACAAAATGGCCAAGGAATTACATCAGTCACAAAATGGCCAAGGAATTACATTAGTCACAAAATGGCCAGAGAATGGCATAAATCACATAATGGCCAAGGAATTACATCAGTCACAAAATGGCCAAGGAATTACATTAGTCACAAAATGGCCAGAGAATGGCATAAATCACAAAATGGCCAAGGAATTACATTTATTAGTCATAAAATGGTCGGAGGATGGGAAGAATCACAACATGGCCTAAGGCCTGTAAAAATCATGGAATGGCCGAATAATTCCATTGGTCACAAAATGGTCAGAGAATGGCATAAATCACAAAATGGCCGAAGACTTGCATAAATCACAAAATGGTCAAGGAATTGCATTCGTCACAATATGGTCAGAGGATGGGAAAAATCACAAAATGGCCTAAGGCCTGTAAAAATCACAAAATGGCTGAAGGACCTCACCTGCTCTGGGTTCAGTGAATCTAAGCTGACCTAACCTAGGTCAGGATTGAAGACGGTGACGCTACCAGAAGCGATTGAGTGACGTAAGAACTATTCTGTACCTAGAATAAAGTAAACGTCTTCGGAGTGAGATAAGAGTTCTTTTTTTTCGTTCACTGTACACATACTTATCTTGTCAAGGCAAACTTTTTTAATATACGCACGAACACACTTGCGGACATGTTTCAGGTACTTGGCTGCTACTCGATAGCGAATTCCAGTATCATATCGTGGCTATTTTGCTATAAAGGCAAAAATATGAAGTCAATACCGTAACTTGATGCTTGGGACCTAACCTCACTCCGTTCTAACTGACAATTCTCTATGTCGTTTGTATTATTCATGAAGGACTACTCACACGCAACACCTGTGACAGTAAGGGGGTTAAGCCTGTTTTATACTGGGTGCGGAGAAATGTAGAACAGACTAAGGGCGAGGGTTACAAATTTCTTCACCCTCTTTATCTGTGTTCTTCTTTTTTTTTGCTTCTTTCGCCTTTTCTGTTTCATATATTCCACACCCTTTTTTTTCTTGTCATACTATATTACTCTAATTACGTACAAACACCGAGCTTTTACATATAACTTCGTGAAAAAAGGTGTCTACGGTCACACATGAGTGTGATATATTAACTAGTTCATTATCATTATGGCATTTCACGGCCCCTTAAGGGGTTTGGACACCCTTAATGCATATTAGGAAATTAAAAATTGAGTGATTTTCAGAGGACCATAGAGTTGAAAGTATCTTTTATCTTTTGAAAAAAATTATATTTTACACTCTTTGAATATCGAAAAATTGCTGCTGCTGTGATGGTGGAAAATAAATCGAGAAATCTACTAAACTTCAATTCACTTGAAATTTGGAGACGATATTTTATTTCTTTTTTTTTTCTTTTTTGATTTTAGAAGCAAAAGAGGATCCGAATGTATTTTCTTTCGCTCTTCCTCTTGGTCCAGTCTCAGAAATATACATTTTTTTTCCACATTTTGATCCGAAGGGTTGACCAAAAAAACAGTTTAAGTCGGCTAAATTCAGTTGAAGTCAGTTGACTTCATTTTATCTGTTTCTCAATATGATTTTTATGAGCGATTTTCGATCATGTCTTATGATTTCCACTGATTCCACAAAGTGAATTCCAATTATTACAGTTGATTTTCAGTCACTACGAGTGATTCGAGCTGATTTCCAGTGATATTGAAGTACTTTTGGATAAATTTTGTATCATTTCAAAGCGATTTACTGATTTTAATTAATTCTTTTTCACGATATAACATTCATATCCTGTCCATTCCCATATTGAAAACTAATTTACGCTCGTTCATTGATCGCCGACCAAATTTCGCTTCACATATCTATACTTCTGTGTATATGAATATAGTGAAAAAGCGTATCGGTGGCTCTGTAGCTGACAATGAAACAATTACCCTCAAGCGTACAGTTCGTCAGAATTTGAATTTTTTTTTTCCAAAAGGTAGAAAAAGGTAATCAAGATTCGTTATTATCGTCATAGCTGCATCATGCGATTGTGAAACGAATTAACAGAAATAGAGATAATAATGAAGGCTTAACTGATAACTTTCTTGATTCTGTGGAAAATTGAATTAAAAATGATGTGAAAAAAAAAACTAGGAAATCATTTGTAGCCCGCTTATCCTCGAACGAAAGATTTTTATATGATCAACTATCATCCGATCTTATCAGCACTGCATAAATTCTCATGAAATTACTGTAAATGTAGACGTAAATAAGCTTGTGAATGGGGATCAGGAAGAAAAGAGTAAAATTTACTCTGAAAACAGTGATAATTAGACAAAAAAATTTCCTATATTTGTAATTAAGAGTACAATTCACCGGAAACCCTGATGTTGCCTCTTTCCTGTCATTTTGCTATTCAACCCCCCACCACCGGGCATCTTCGGGCTCTACTGACGTCAGAAGCTGCGCGCGCATCTTTCAGCCTGAGACCCTTTTCGAATAGTGGGGGGTCTCTATTTTCGTCAAATATCAGAGAACGTACCACGTTAGATAACGTATGAATTATTATTCTCGAATACCACAATGAAATTCTTCGGTATTCTAGCTTCAGATTTAACACACTGACACGACAGGGTCTAGGTACTCGTATCTATGTATAGATTTTACGTTCTCAGATGCAAATTTTCGGTTAAACGAGGTGATACCACGAGATAGTAGCACACCTGCTCCTAGCCTAGCTACACGTTCGTTTAATACTCAAACGCGTTTTATTACGCGTCAGCTGTAACAAACGCCGCCGTATCACAAATTCTATGTGTATGTGTATGTCTAGTACATAAGCATTCCAGCGTTAACAACCCACTGTATCATCCCACCTGTGTCTTCCACATCCTCGAGGAAGACTATAAGAAGCCGAATAAAATAGTAGGGGAAAAAAAAAAACAGGAAATTGAGAAGACCTGTACTTTCTTCCAGTATCAGTATCAGTATCAGACACAATACGCTGTATGTATTTGATCCATCGATACGACCTCTCCTGTCAGGCGGTAGCATAAAGTATCGTTTTACATTCTCTCGGAATTAGGAGCGGAAGGAGATGTGGATGGATAGGATATATTATGCATCGTGATAAAGAACTCGCTTGTGACTAGCTTCTTCAAGGCAGAAGAGTTAGAAGATTAGGAAGTGTTTTTGAAATCATTAGAATGTGAGCTGGGGTCATATTCTACTCTAGACCAGGAAGACTTCAGCTGACTTTGCTGTATCCAACTGACATCCACTGATTTCAGCTGAATTCAGACCTTAACTGACTTCAAACTTTAACTGACTCCAACGGCCTCAAACTGACTTTAGCTGACTTCAATCTTCAACTGACTTCAACTGCCTCCAACTGATTTCAGCTGAAGTCAGACTTCAACTGACTTCAACTGACTTCAATCTTCAACTGACTTCAACTGCCTCCAACTGATTTCAGCTGAAGTCAGACTTCAACTGACTTCAGCTGACTTCAATCTTCAACTAATTTTAATTGCCTCCAACTGATTTCAGCTGCTTTCAGACTTTAACTGACTTCAGCTGACTTCAGAGTTGAACTAACTTCAAACTACAACTGACTTCAGCTGCCTTTGGACTTTAACTGACTTCAGCTGACTTCAGACTTCAGCTGAATTCAGACTTCAACTGACTTTAACTTGACTCAAACTGCCTCCAACTGATTCCAGCTGCCTTCAGACTTCAAGTGACTTCAGCTAACTTTGAGAGTGGTCAACCCCTCGATTTTTCTTCCCTTTGTTGAACCCCCCAGTTGAACTTCCCTTCTTGAGAGTTATTTTACGTGATATTATATTGAGTAGGTAAAAGCTAAACGGGACTATAAAGTGCTTCGGAAACTTGGCCGTCATCTTATTGGGAATTACGGAGAGAGCCTCTGAAAGTTCAGAATTGTTTTTTTTTTTTTTTCTCGTCAGTCATATTATTCTCGTCATGTCGTCGGGAACGTCCTGACGGGAATCGAAGACAATAGGAAGGAGACGATCGTAAAGCTTTATCATCGGAGTAAAGCTGCAGAACACTGCTGCGAATAACTGCACAGTTGAGATGTAGATATATATGTATGTGTATATATATATACAACTATAAGGTGGATTCGTTTGTATATTATTACGGCACGTGAGATCTATAGTGGGACTTCAACTTCGTTATATATAGGTATATATATATATATGTTACTGTGAGTGACTTTACGTACCTTAACCTCTTTCTCAGATATATAACAACTTGAGCTTGCTTGCTTGCCCTTCGTCAAGTTTTTATTACCCACCTCCTATAATAACGGTGATCGTATACTCTAGAGTCTAGAGTGGAGACGTGTTCTCGAAATTTTGTGTTATCCACGTTACAAACTAGGATATCTAGTAGAAATGATCATTTATATAAAAGAAAAAAAAATGTCCATGATGATAATCGATTTAGAAAATTTGTGTGTTTCTTTTTTTTTTTCTTGCAAAATATGGTGCATAAATGATTTTCAATTTCTAAAAATTTTTTTAATAATTTATTATCAGCTGAAATATTATGAAATCTTATCAATCATTCATTGGACATGAATTGAAACATCCTTCGGAATGATTTGAATTTTGGAAAAATCCTTTGAAGTCACTTAGAAATCTTCTGCTAGAATTCTATGCAATATTCCAAAATCTACTGAAGTTGATCGAATTCTGATAGAATCGAATTCTGATCGAATCACTTGATAAAATTCTGAAAAATCCTAGAAGTAGTCAAATTTCAATCTCAATTTTAGAAGAAAATCGTTTTTCTTGAAATTGGCGTTTTTTCAATTAATTACACAAATTGTTTAACTGGGTCAGGATAAGAAGTCGAAGAGTTGAAACGAGTAATGATGAAAACAAGGATAAAAAGAAATATCAAATTGTTTTGTTAGATTCTCAAAAGGCTGGAAATTTAATTTACCTTGTCTGTATAATATTCGAAGTTTTATTTTGTTTATTAACCATCATTTAAAAAATCGTTGATGTAATTAAAAAACTTTTTCATTCCGATCCCTCTCTCAGATTCTATAATACCGCAGGCTTGACCAGGCGTGAATACGGGTAAAGTAAAGTGGAGTAAAGCAAGGGGATGAATGGGGTAAAATTTACGGAATGTTTACGGTAGAAATTCACCTGCGGGGGAGGATGAGACGAAACGAACGATTTTGTGGAGGCTGGTTTCAACCACGGAGAATTACTGAGCCTTACATACCGTAACCTAACCCCAAAAACCTCAGGGATAGCAGGAATATTTTTTTATTTGTTTTTGGAAAAACGAATCTCTGAATATTGAACTCTCTTCAGTTCTTTCATCATATCTCGGCAACCATTGATCCTATCGTCACGGAGGTCATTACGAAAAATAAAGCTTATTAAATTCTCTACAACAAAGGTGAAATACATTTTTTTCATATCTTTGATAGTTTTTGTGTAATACAAGGCCGAAAGTTTCAATATTGGTATAGAACCTTGTGAGAATTATTTACGTATTCACTGGTGTATTAGAGACAAACTATCAAAGATACGAGGAAGATGTATTGATTCTTTTTTATAGAGAATTTAGTAAGCTTCATTTTTTATACTAACCTCTGTGACGATAGAATCAATACTTGTCCAGATATGACGAAAAAACTGAACTCGATCACCATTGAGGTCAGAGGTAGTATGAAAAATGTTCAATCAAATCGTGTGTGATAATATTTAGAATATCCCATACATATATACATATAGATACATGAGAATGTATATGTATAACCATGTGTGACCATCCATAATCCTCAAGAAAAAACCACGATCCGCTTTCTCTCATGAGTGGATTGCAAAAACTCGAAAAACTGTTCAGACACCTTATATTCCCCCTCTTATTTTCTCCCCTAGTGCTTTTATGCATAAGTAAGCCTCGAATACTTGAGTGTATTAAAAGGACCTTTTTTTCTGTTTTGGGTGAGTGTGTTTTTTCATCATCTCATTTTTTTTTACTACGTGTCACCCACGTTTCAGCAACGGGACTAACGATAAGTGGCGTTGGCGTCAAATTTGAATATTTTTACTGTTTTTTTTTCATGTTCTTTCTACCAGAATGTCATCAAATGTTAAATTCTTGATGCTCTACAGTCTTGAGTTATTTTATGTGCGACATTCTACATATTATCATCATTTATTCACATTCACTTATGAATATTGTGATTTTTTTTAATGATTTCTTGTAATTTGGAAACGATATGATGCGATTTTAATGACTGTACCTTTAGGTTGATTAATTCATGAAGTTTTCTTCGATCTCGTACAAATTCCAATAATTTAAATATGTTATTTTCAAATTGATTTCTGGTCATTTCTACAATGATTTCATCATTTCGAATTGATTATCTACTTTTGAAGTTGTTTCATGCCTTTGAAAATTGTTTCATCCAATCTTGAATCAATGTCATGTATTTTCAAAGTAATTTCATGTCATTCCAAATTGGTTTCATGTAATTTCGATAGAATTTCATGTGCTAATTTCGAGCATTTTTGGAGATTCTGAAAGATTTCTATGTGATTCTGATCGATTTTAACAGGTGAATAACTTAATTGAACAATATCAATCAATATATGACTCGATTCTTGCGAATGAATTTATTTTTTCGTAGAATTGACCCGGTTCTTTCATATTTGTTCTCCAATCTGAATGATACGAGATTGGTGTGCTCCTTTCCTTTGAAGGAATTAACCAGCCTTTTTTTCAAATCAGAAAGGGCCTTTTTTTCAAATCATTCCAACGAAAATAAAAAATCCAACTGTGCCTCAAATTTACGATCAAAGAGGTCATTTTGATCGACAAATTTGTCCAATTTAACCCATAATTCATGGACCAACAAATTTCCGAAGGTAGCAGCATACTTGAATTCTTTCGGGACATGGTCAAAAGGGTTCACAGGGTTGGGACGGTATGCATCATAGAAGGGATTAATTAAACCGAGTCGAGTTACTGGCCCTAACCTCCAAAATTATATAGATTATATCCATAGGTCATTTACTTTATTTACATATATAACGAACATAACGTGACGTAAAGAACAAATGAACCGAAAGTCTTTTACCTTGATCCTTACCAAAATGTCAGGATATTCATTTTTGTCTCGCTCATTCCAACACCCAAATTTTATATATACGTACCACCTGAAATTTTGATATTTTTCAGAGTCCCTTTTTTTACACGAATTTAACGAAACTCGAAAAACTTGAGTCTTCCTGTTTTCGAAAAAGAAAAAAAGCTACGATTATTGAATTTTCTTAGAATAGAAGAAAAAAATTTTAGTTGTTTTTTTTACCTAAATTATTGTTGAAATTTCTTTCATGATCACGCACTTTCAGAAGAGGTAAGGTGAAGTAAAGTGAAGTACAGTAAACTAAAGTAATGCACCTATATACCAGGGAGTGAATAGAGCTTCCGTTTTAATACCTGTTGCTAACACTTGAGAGAAGAGGAGGAAGTGGTTTACAGTTCTGCATTTTATTATCCATAGCTCTAGCTGTGGCTCTATTTCCTACATTTCATTACTTTTTTACTATTATTATTATTATTATTATTATTATTCAAAAATCATTAATATCTTATTCAAAGTTCATCACACATCGAAAAATGGACTTTTTCAAAAATCACTTGTCGTAAGGTCTTCAGGCACACGGTTAATCCGATCATGTCTCTCGACGTCTCATTTTCTTCGAAAAGCAATTCTTCATCGTATGAATGAGGGAAACTGAGAAAAAAAATCCTGTGATAAGTTATGGTCGGTTATCGAAACATTTAACGACAATCTAGTCACTCTTTTGCTGATAACTTGATCCAAAAATTTTGTTTTTCAATTTCCCCCGGTCACACGATGAAAAGTTGCTCTCCGAAGAAAATGAGAGGTCGAGGGATATAATCGGATCAACCGTGTGCCTGAAGACCTTACGACAAGTGATTTTTTAAAAAGTCCATTTTTCGAACTTTGGATAAGATGTCAATGATTTTTGGCGCATGGCGTACCGGTCCCCTTAAGGAGGCCAAAAAACACCCGTTTTTAACGCATGTGTGGTAGAAAGTCAATTTATTCACCTATCCATATCTCGTCTCATCCAGTGTAATTCTGAGGTCTGGTCGTCAGCCTCAGCTGCGACAAGGCCAATTGCAATTCCATTGCAGTAGGTTGGCAGTCGTCGAGGACCAGTTAACGTCAATTACAGAGTGCGAAACTTTAGGGGATTTTCACAACCTATCCTCCTATCCTCCGGGTACGTCGTTCGGACCGAAGTACGGGGTGGGTATAGGGCGACTTTACTCCAACCCCCGAAAATTCTCTGGAACGTGGATCCTCGGATGTTGGGTGCTGCTGCTGCTGCTGCAGTCAAACTGAGAAATGATCCTATGCCACGCCGCATTGCAGTTGCGAGCACCAAACTTTACAGTTTAACTTAAAGTACCGGTACCAGTGACTCGATTTCGAGGGTGGTTAACCTTTCCTCCCTCGGTTTGCGTTTTCACACCCTCAATTTTTTTTAAGGATTCTAAACTGCACACTGCCTCTTAATTGATCCATCAAACTTGAATGATGCAGAAATAGTTATTTGTGTATCAAGGGCGGAAAGTATTATTTTTCCGAGCGTGCCTTTGGCCGCACGAGCCGAAGGCGAGTTGCTGCGAGCACACTCGCCAAAATAGCCTTGCGCCCGTGATGCACATGATGTTTTTCTCATCACCTGGTTTTCCGAAATGCCACTTTTCAGACCGAGTGAGCGGGCGGAAAACAGGATTTTGCGCCCTAGGGCAGGAAAAAGTCTCTTTCGCCCGCTCAAGAGGTATGAAAAGTGGCATTTTGCGACCGGGTGTGAGTAAAAATTGTTTATAGCCCGGGTCGAAAAAAAAGGGTGCACGCCCCATACAATATTTTTCTGCTTACGAAAATTGCCCCGAAAAGTTTTTGTATGGCAGTCAGACACTTTTTGGGTCGAAGCCGGGCGACAAAAAGTGGATTTTTAATCCCTGTGCCGGAAATGAGTTTTTTTATGATCGGGTTTTATTAACTTGTTACTGCAGATACTTCAATTTTATTAATTACTGATATCAAAGGCTCGATATTCGTTCCTCAGTATGTGATAATAATTATCGAGTACTTTGATAAGCGTGTTTCGACGATTGGAATTTGTATTAATTTCGGTATCAAATGATGCCAAACACGTGCAAGCAGCAAAGCAAGCACCTGGGGATCAAATACAGAAGCTCGAATGCGATCACTTTGACGTTTGATGCGGAATCGGTTTATATTTCACATCAGAACCGTGAAACTAAATCAAACGACTCGCCATATGTGAATATCGCAGAAAAATTTCAGCTCAATTATTAAAAAAAAGCAATATTTTTACGATATTGACAATCACCTGAATATCTGGAAACCAATAATAGCCTGAGGACTCTGCTAAGAAAAAAAAAAAAAAATTCTGAAATTATGTGTTAAAATTTCATTCAGTGATTAAATTTTCATTCTTTCAGATCAATAGTTGATTTTCTAATTGTCAGTTACATGATCACAACATGTTACATGATCAATTATATGATTTTGAAACTTTGCTCCATTTAATTGTTTTCTTTCATATTTCTGCGTTTTTTTTTTTTTTTTTGTTTTCTTGCTTTTTTTGTTATTTGTCTGGTTTCCCTTCGTTGTTATGTATGAATGTACGCACAATGAATACAGAGAACTAACCGAGCCGAAAAAGATATAATAGAAACTTCACTTACCTTAAGTATACGAGGCACCTTATCCTCGGTGCCAAAGAATCTGACACAATTTCGAGTTCGGAATATCAAGTAGGCTTCCTACTCTGACACTTAATTCTAAGGTTTTCACATACCTCATCGTCTACGAAATAATACTATACTGAAAATTGCCTCAGAAGAATGAAGAGATCCTCTAAAATGATGATGTGGGACTTAATCTTGTGGTAAAAGCGCGCATATCTTTTGAACGGTTGACCCCACGCGAAAAACTGTAACTACGGTTTTTGTAGAATTTTTTATAATCTACAAAATCGTTTCTTATCATTTTTTGACTGGGAGCATCCTGAAGCGAGATATATCGGTGTAAAGGTTCATTACACATCGAAAATTGACTTTCTCAAAAATGATTTGTCGTAACGTTGATCAGACACACGGTTGATTCGATTATACCTCTCGACATCTTATTTTCTTCGGAGAGCAATCCTTCATCATATGAATGAGAGAAACTGAGAAAAAAAAATCCTGTGATAAGTTATGGTCAGTTATCGAAACGTTTAACGACAATCTAGTCATTCTTTTGCTGATAACATGGTCCAAAAATTTTGTTTTTCAATTTCCCTCATTCACACGATGAAGGATTGCTTTCCGAAGAAAATGAGACGTCGAGAGTCATAATCGGATCAACCGTGTGTCTGAAACCTTAAGACAAGTGATTTTTGACCAAGTTGGATAAGATATTAATGATTTTTGGAGTATAGATAATTTGTTGAATCGCGCTGTACTGGTCCCCTTAATCATGAGGACATTGTTCTGGTATGTTTGCACCGTAAAGTTTGTACACTACATCCAGGACTGCTTTCATTGCATTATTGAAGTTATAATAAGAATAATTCGTCCAATTATTCTACCACGGAGATTGTTTAATGTGTAGCTAATTCATAACTTATAGGTACTAACATTCGTGATTCTGTACTGTTCCACTATAAATGCATTGCTTTCATGTTTCTGCTGTACCGAATGGGTTCTACATAGTTTAGCAATAAACCACAACGCCAAAGCAGATATATCGCGTGTGAGCTAATGGACCGTAAAATGTCGCCGGAGTTGATAAGCACGCTTTATTGTTTACTGACGGAAGTAATTTTGATCATTTTAATTGATCGATACGTTTAATGCATGATCGTTATTATCGGCTATTCGCACTGACTCATAATCTCCGATCTACAACGACACTCGTTGTACTGATCAGGGCGATTGCTATGATGCTTCACGAATACCTATGAATCAGACTCGAAATCTTCTGAGGTAACACAATTTCTGTGATTTTTTTTCACTCTCTTAAAAATCCTCCAGAAAGGGTTGGTCCGAAAAATGAGAAAAAATGTTGCAAAGTTGGTTCCACTGCATGCAAAAAAAATTTTTTGTGCGTCCCTTGTGGTAAATGAATTCCATGCAATATTCCCATAGTCATGTTTCTTTCATCGCTTCCCACATATAGATTATACGTCCTATTGTTAACTTTTCGCCTCCCTTTTCATCGACCGTCCATTTCTCCCTTATCACATAGAGGAATGGTATTTTAAATTTGTTCTTTCTCACTTCTTCCTTAGGTTTTTTATCAACTCTATTCCCTCCCTCGACTCTTAACGTTGTTCGATAAGAAATATCGCAGTCTTTCTTTAGTATTATAATGCGTCGTTTTCCGGCTCGGTAAGTATTCCCTGGGTGGGTGTATGTATAAGGTAAGGTATAAGGGCTATTGGAATTCACGGTGAATGGCTATGATATTATCCCGAATACCGAACGCTTTTGTGCAAAAGTAAATATCGAAGACTAAATAAATACCGAAACTATTGAACTTTTATTGTATAAATCATCCCCCATGCTATTACTCGACAAATCGGGGTCTTCCAAGTCGTTCTTATACCGATTTCATTTTTCATTCCAAACTGAAATCACTCCAGACCTAAAAAAAATGACGTGAATTTTGATCGATAAGGGATTTTAATTGCAAACACACGCGCAGACCGAGTTTCTTAATTAATTTTGCGAAAAAAAATATTAGATATAAAATCGCGTGTCTAATGGCATAAGGTCGTAGCGCCAAAACGCGATTTTGGTGGCAAAAGGTCGTATAATTTTTTTTTTTCTCACGCCATTCGCTCTAAAAATGGTCAAACCGTACAGATCAATTGAAATCACGAGATCGAAAAGTGTAAATGCAAAAAGTCGCATGTTGGGCGGATACGTAGTTCATTCGTTACAATTTTTGAGGAAAAGTGAAAAAAAAAACCTAAAGGCAGAACGTCGTAGGCGCCAATTTAAGAATTTCTTCTCTCCTGAACCAAAAAGTCATTGAAACACCTGAAACGCGAAGATGAATTGAAAAAACGAACGTTTCGAATAATTCGATAAAAAATATTCGTAGTTTGAAGCAGAAGGTCGTATTCGCCAATTTTTTTTTCAATCAATTTTTCAAATAGCTGTAAAAACTCGTGAAACGTGAAGAAAAAATCGAAATCGACAACGTTTCGAAAATGTATAGAAAAAAAATAGCAAGGTTGAAGCAGAAGGTCGTAAGTGGCAATTTTTTAATTGTTTCTTGCGGTTATGATCTTCTCCTTTTAATCGACCCAACATCAAATTTCAACTTGTGTGAACGAATCTTCGGGTTTTTATCCCAAATACAATTTAAAAAAATATATATACGACCATTTGCCGCTACGAAAGAGCAAAAAGTCGTATAATGTCGGTTACGTCCTTAGACACGCGAAATGATGAAGCGAAGAATAAGAGCTCGTTCGAACATTGGCAAAAGAAAATATCGAAGAATGAATTATACCGACGCATTGCGTTTCGTCCAATGGGAAACGGATGAGAAAATAAGAAGGTAGGAAGTAGGACGAAGGGCGAGGGTTAAATACGATCGATGGCATGTAATAGAAATCCCCAAAGGGATGGGGGGGGGGGGTCGATATTGAGCCCCAGAGATCCCGCGGAAAAGAGTATATACAGACCGAATGAAAAGGAGTATTAGGACGTAATTGAGAGTGCCTACCTCTCAACCTCTGGAAGAGAACTGTCTCCGGTTTGATGTACCGTGATTCAGCTCCAGCTATTCGGGATGTGCCTCCGTATAACTCGTCGATGCGATCTTACTGTAACCATTGGTTGTGATCAGGGATCTTCGACAAAGAGAGAACGTTCTCATTACTCGAAATCTGGACCTAATCGGTCGTTAACAAACCCAGGACGTAACACCTCCCGCTGCACGGTGAGTCGAACCGATTCCAAAAATATGTTTCCAGAACGTTAATTTTCATTCGGATGTAATTATTTCGTAAAATATTGTTTGTCGATGATATTTACCATTTGGCCATAGGATATTTTGCAATTTCGATGTCAATTCCGGTGGTTTTTAAGGTCCTGAGACACGTTTTTGGACATTAAAGGTGCTCACTGTGCAGTTTGTAGGGTAATACGTCCTGTTTAATTCCACCCTGAGTTAGAAATCATCGACAATCAGTCCTTCAAAAAAACGCCAGAAGCTCAGAGAAAGACTGGAATAGCTGAAGAAGCTACTTCCGATTGAGGAAGGTGTCAAGCCTGGCGCAAGAACTTATTCGTAACATGGACAAATTATGCTCACACGACACCACCTCGCTTCTTATATCGATAGAGGCTGTGTGCGTGTGAACTTAGCCACTCCGTAGTGCCTTTTGTGAACGTATCGTACTACTCGGTGCATCGGGCTTCACATCCACCAAGGTGGCTGGAAGGTGTTCCGTCGAAGAATAATGGGAGGGACGTTTTACGTTCACAAACAGGAGAAGGGAGGTGTTACGTTTGGAAAAGAATGGCAGGGAGATTTTACGTCGACTAAACATTTCATGGTGGTGTTACGTCCACAAAGAGTGGAGGGTCGTGTTACGTCCACAGAGAGTGGGAGGTTGTTGTTACGTCAGAAAAGGAAGGGAAGGGAGAGTGTTACGTCCACAAGCACGAGAATGGAGGTGTCACGTCGAAAACGAATTCGAGGGAGGTTTTATGTCCACTCAAAATTGGATGGTGGTGTTACGTCCACAAAGAGTGGGAGGGAGGTGTTACGTCCACAAAGAGTGGAGTGAGGTGTCACGTCCACATAGAGTGGGAGGTTGTTGTTACGTCAGGAAAGGAGGGGAAAGGAGAGTGTTACGTCCACAAGCACGAGAATGGAGGTGTTACGTCGAAAAAGAATTCGAGGGAGGTTTTACGTCCACTAAAAATTGGATGGTGGTGTTACGTCCACACAGAGTGGGAAGTAGGTGTTACGTCCACAAAGAGTGGGATGGAGGTATTACGTCAAAAAAGGGGGGTTGGGAGAGTGTTATGTTCACAAACAGGGGAAGGAAGGTGTTGCGTCGAAAAAGAATTCGAGGGAGGTTTTACGTCCATTAAAAATGGGATGGTCGTGTTACGTCGACATGGAGTGGAAGGTTGTTGTTACGTCAAAAAAGGAGGGAGGGAGGGGGGGTGTTACGTTCACAAACAGGAGAAGGGAAGTGTTTTATCCACTAGAAGTTTTTTTGGCTGCTGTGCTGTCTTGTAGATAAAGGAATGAATGAGTTCTCGTGATTCTGGGAACATTGTAGGTTCCAGTTAGCAGGTATGACTGGCGGATGAGAATATTGGAATAACTTTAGTTACCAGTATGGATTGAAACGGTCGCATGAAAGTGGTTTGCGGTTATAATACCGTAAGTTTTATGTATAAGAGGAGAAAGAGAGAGAGAGGAAGAGTAAAATCCATGAAATTGGAAAATCTCTTTGTTTAAAAGGAAATTAGATCCCAAGGGAGCCGGAAAAGCTGCTGCGGTGCTGTAGCCGACAGTTGTCTACTGACTATAAAACGGTGATTCGGTCCCGGCAATAAACTCGATCGTATAGATATATACACACGAGCTTAACATATCCCTAGCCAATCTTCTCTTCTGCACCCAAAGTTTTCTCCTAATATCTGGATCGAGGAGAATGAAGTCTTATATTTATTTTTTTCACACATTTATTTCACCTCACACTGTCTGTGTATGCACATACTCAATAGATCTATAGCTACAATCCCATCTTGTATCATTTATCCAATCTTATCTTATCGTTGGAAAATCAATATCAATTACATCAAGACGGACACTACTCACTTGTTTTTCTTTGATTGATGAAATTGATGTAGCAATGGCTAGTGAAAAGATAGAATTGCGCTGTGAGCGTGAAAACGAAAAAAGGAGGAAGTTGATCATTCAATTCGTTCAACTCGGAAACTTAATGCACCGATTGATTTCGATACTGAAACAGTTCCATCCATTCTCGAGGTATCATCGACTGTAATTCAAATTGAAATTCTAGTCAGTTTTTAGATGAAACAAGAAACTGTGATAAGTTTTGAAATTTAGCGACAATCTAGTCACTCTTTTGCTGATAACTTGGTTTTGTAATAAACTTTGGATAAGATATTAATGATTTTTGGAATATGGAAAATACCTACTACATATTATGTAAAAGCGTTAAAAAAAAAGTGTGGAGATAAAATTTTCGGAAACAAATGACATTCTACTTTTTTCGTTTAAAATCTCGTTATTTTGGTCCACTCCTCCAGATACTCTTCCTCGGGACTACCACCCTGCAGCGATGTCGACTTTGTAGACAACCTAATCCTAACAGCTCCAGGGTATTTTGAAAGGTATTATTGAACAACCAACCGAGCCAAGCTACCCTAACCCTAACCAGGCTTTGCTGATGGCAGTATAAATTATTCGTTCGAAAATATACACCTGTTACTAAAAGGATACGATGATAAGAAGAAATTTAAAAAAATATATAACACCAAAACAATACAGAAAGGTGAACGAAAAATTTTTTCCTCTCATTCTACAGCACAAAAGATACATTTTTTGAAATTCTTGGACGTTTTTCACTCACCGTTCGAAAAGAACGATTTTTTTTTTTTTTTTTTGCAAAGATTTACCGAAGATTTTTCTTATCAACTTTTTTACATCTTCAGTTTTCGTCGAAAAAACACAGAAAAAAAGGATTTGGAGAACATGAATACATGTATAAAATTCCACCAAGAAAAGTAACGAAAAAACAATCAAATAATTAACAGAATCGAGTGAATATTCAAACTTGTTTCATTTTATTATTTTCTACAAAATTTTATTTTTTTCACTTTTTTTTCCTAGATCGTTGAATAATGTATTTTTTTCTGTTACGCTTCGTAAAATTTTTGTAATACGTGCATCAAATGTCCCCCATTTTGTGCCTCTGAAACGTGCTAGAAGTGGTGTTTTACAGAAGGGTTTGAGCAGCGCATGCGCAGATCTTTATTCTAAGTATTTATAACACTCTAGTTCCTCTTATCCACGTATTTATAACACTCTAGTAAGTTTCTGCCGCGCCTTCGACGCGCCGTCTGGCGGCAGAGAATCAGATCGAAGTCGAGCCAGCTGTCATGTTGGGGTTGCGGTTAGCACGTTTCAGAGCCACAAATGGGGGACTTTGATGCACTTTTTACAAAAAATAATATGTGACACACGTGCGAAGACAAGCGGAAAGCTTTGACGGAGGTTATGAAGTTGACTGCACTCGGTTTTGGCTCGTGCTGCGCACTCGCCTCCACCTCGTGCAGTCACCCTCATAACCTTCGTCAAATCTCCGCTTTCTCGCACTTGTATCACAATATACTATTACTTCATATTTCTTTCTTATTCCCTGTATTTTTTTTTCGCAACAATTTCTTAATTAAGTTAATTTCTTTTCCCATTGTTCTCTTCTTTGGTTAGTTTATCCCGCCAATTTATTTCGAGTCATTTGTTAATGGGTGATTTTTTTTTTCTCCTCTTTGTTTTCTCTCACTAATCACGAGTTTATTTTTTTCCACAATGTTTTTCTTCCCTTTTTCGGCTTATTTTTCGCGTAGTTTTTTTTTATTTTTGGTTTGTTTTGTTTTAATTCAATTTTATAACCTCAAAACGGGGGTAGAAAGATTGTCAGGTAGGTATGTGTTCGCCCTGAGGCTATTCGTGATCTTATTATATCGTCAGGTCAAAGAAGAAAGTAGAATTAACAGTGATGTCGTATATGTAAATACATGGTGAAAAACCCTTACGAAAAAAAACCCTTCAAGTTTGAGGGTGAACCTTCAATTTTTGGGGTGAAAACATCAATTTCGGGGGGAAACCCTGAAATTTCAGGGTCAAACCTCCAGTCTTCGGGGTTAAACCTTTGATTTTTAGGGTTGATCCATCAAGATGAAGGTCAATCCTGAAAAATTAGTGGTTCGACCCTGAAAATTGAGGGACAACCTCCGAAAATTTAGCGATAACCTTAAAGGCGTTTAGGGTCAACCTTAAAAATCGAGGGAAGACCCTGGATAGTTCAGGGTCAATCCTAAGAGTTGAGGGATGGCCCTTAAAATTCAGGGAAGACCCTGAATAGTTGAGACTCAGCCCTGGAAAGTTGAGGGTCACTTTGGAAGGTTGCTGTTCCGCGTCCCTCAGAATTGAGATGGCCAAGTTATCCTGAAATCTTTACGGTTAACCGCGAAGCGTTAATGGTATCCAAACCTGGAACCCTAAAGGAAGATTTCCAAGAGTCAAAAGGTTGACTCCGGAATTCAGGGGTCGACCCTTAATGGTTGAAGAGTCAACCCCGAAGCTGGAAAAGTGAAGGTGAGAATTAGTTCCCAAGTCGAGGACAACCCTCAAGTCGAGGGTCTCCCTCATTCAATACCCTATTTCAGGGTTAACCCTGAAGTTGAGGGGACCTTCACTTGAGAGCTGGTCCTCAAGTTGAAGGTATCCCTCAATTAAGGGTCGACCGTCAGGTTAGGGGTACGAAATCACCCTGAAAGTTGAGGGGTCAGTTGAGGGTGATATTTTGAGGGGGTTTTTTTCCGTAAGGGTTGTGAGGCACTAAAAAGTATCGGGGAGGTGTCATGCCCACAAAAAGTGAAGGGGAAGTGTCACGTCCTCAAAGGGTGGCAGGAAGGTGTTACGTCCATAAAAATTGGCAGGGAGGTGTCACGTCCACAAATAGTGAAGGGGAAGTGTCACGTCCTCAAAGGGTGGCAGGGAGGTGTCACGTCCACAAAAATTGGCAGGGAGCTGTTATATCCACAAAAAGTGGAATGGAAGTGTTACGTCCACAAAAATTGGCAGGGAGGTGTCACGTCCACAAAAAGTGGATGGAAGTGTTACGTCCACAAAAATTGGCAGGGAGGTGTCACGTCCACAAAAAGTGGATGGAAGTGTTACGTCCACAAAAATTGGCAGGGAGGTGTCACGTCCACAAAAAGTCGAATGGAAGTGTTACGTCCACAAAAATTTGCAGGGAGGTGTCACATCTTCAAAAAGCGGCATAGAGGTAATGCATCCATGGGGTAGAAAGATTGTTCGATCGGGGAACACTTTTTGATACACTTATAGTGGATGAATTCAAGTCTTGTTAGGAGACCGGGTTGGATACCCGTGGCGACTGATAATATTTTCTAATCAAAATTTTGAGTCTTTTAATTCAAAAGTAGACTCCACGTGTATTGTCAGTGTTACTAAATATCACTAGATGAAATGGGAATGAAAAAAACATCTTGTTACGTTAACAACGGTTAGAATCCCGTTATTTTGAAACTTTCGCGAATCTTTGAAGGCATGATTCAAAACAAGAAAGACACGATTTGATGAACGTTCATCAGTTCTATAATTTGAACAATTCGAATGAACCAATCGAGACCCCCAGAACTAGAACTCCTTCATTGATTCATTCACACTGGTCTTATTCCTTGCTATCGACATCCTTCGCTTCAAGTTCAAAATGAAGCAGAGTAAAGGACCGCGAAAACATGTTTGTGTCTTCTGCATAAATTTCAGGATAAATTTCAGCACGTTTTTGCCAACTTTTTTCTCTCTTACGTGGCCCTGGCGTAATTTTTTTTTCTTCCCCGACCCTTAAAGATCGTTTCTTTAATGATATAATGCCCCGTGTATCTCGTACAATAGCGACATGTAGCGTATATTCAGTACAGAGGTATAGCATTAAGCTCGGTAGGCGAACCACACGACGGGAGCGACTGTAATTATCCGTTGTCCCGGTTGATCCCAGAGGTCTGGAACCCTGGAACCCCAGGATCCATGGACCACCCAGCAAGTCTCTTTTTATACACCGAACTCAACCCAATCAATACGTCTCGCGAAATCCGCGCGATTCGCGATATAGTGGGGTGCCTTTATAGTGGCAAAAACCACCCCAACCCTCTCTGGGTTTTTTTCTTCGAAAATTCATCCGTTACACACCCCTATGAAAATGTTCCGAACAATTGATGCGATAATTAGCGCACCCTTGTTTATGAATATCAGGCACGCGGGGTGATCGAGCATTTTTTTTCAATTCGTTTCGAGGGGGGAACGTAGATAGCTGACATTGACGTGATTGGAGGAGATCGTTTCGAGTGAAAAAGGGAAGTTATTGTAGTCACACTGGTAGATAATCAAAAGTCAAAGCAAATCCTAGAAATTTTGAACTGAGTAGATTATTTTTTTTAGGTCAAAATCATTTGGAGAACAAAAATCCCCAAAATGACGTTAAAATTACGATTTTTGAAGAACAGATAAACAGGTTTTGATCAAATAAAATTGTGTCAGGAGGTTTTTTGGGTCGCTGATCACGAATCTGAGGTCAAATTTGAAAAATTGTCATTACGGATCCAGTATTGCGGTCCGAAATCCAAAACTTGTCCGATTATCATGACAAAAAAATTACATGATGAAGTTTTGGACTCGACGAAAAGATAGATTTCCAGTGATTCTCGTTTTTTCATCATCGTTAATTTTTTTTTTATCCTTTCTGACGTTGAATTTATCCTGAGTTTTTGTCTTTTGTGTTTCCAGTAATCCGTTCAAAAATCGCGTAGACAAGTACCGTTGGTGTTTTATCGGGCTTTACGTAATCCTTTACACGTTCATTTAAGCGTCTTACTTAGTTAGTTAGTTGGTTAGTTAGTTAGTTAGTTAAGAGTTTGAGTTTCTAAGGGTTGGAGTCGTCGTTGCGGTGGACTACCTGCCGCTTGGATTAATCTCGTTAATCTAGACTCGTCACGGAGGACCGAGAACGTCTTGTGTAGTACCTACCCACCCATGTGTATATACCTGGATATCTATACATATAGATATTACATGTAATTGGCGAGGATGTAAGCAGAAAGGATCAAGAAAACATCAATTGATGCCATTGCGAAAGTCATTTATTCAAAAAGACTTCATAGAACTTCGTGAGGCTTGATAACCTTGATTGAAACGAGACGGTATTTTATTTTTTTTTTTTGCGGTACACTCGAATCTTTGTTATCATCCTATACAAAAAATTTTGAACAAAAGTATTGTTTGCAGGCCTCAACTCCGCTTCTAGCTTCGCATGACAGAACAGTGATGTAATGGGTTTGGGAATAACCATTCGATCAGATTCGTAGCCCATATTAGATCGTTTGGAAAAAAAAGACTTCCAACACGACGTTGGCAGGCAAACGTAAAGCAGATCTCCGCGTCTGTCTCTAGAATCAACAAACATTCACGACCCAAATATCAATATATCTGAATGTATGCCGGCAGGCGTCTTATCCAAAGTTCATCAGACATCGAAAAATTGACTTTTTCAAAAATCACTTGTCCTAAGGTTTTCAGACACACGGATGATCCGATTGTGTTTCTCGACGGCTCATCTTCTTCGGAGAGCAATCCTCCATCGTGTGAACGAGGGAAATTAAAAAAGAAAATTTTTGGATCAAGTTATCAGCAAAATAGTGACTAGATTGTCGTTAAACGTTTCGATAACTGACCATGACTTATCACAGGATTTTTTTTCCTCAGTTTCCCTCGTTCGCACGATGAAGAATTGCTCTCCGAAGAAAATGAGACGTTGAGAGACGTAATCGAATCATCCGTGTGTCTGAAGACCTTACGACAAGTGATTTTTGAAAAAGTCAATTTTTCGAGTATGTAGAATTACTGGTCCCACTGAGGAGGGGGGTTCAAAATTGGTCCACTTTTTCTGCAACGCTCTGTACGAATGTTATACTACTGCAGAAATCACAAAGCCCCGATCTCTCCGTGTAACTACACTTGTCGCAATGGGATAATAACTAATGAGATAGCGAGATACGTATGGACACCGGTTGTTACTCTAGGTATACGCCTGACATACACTGATTACGGACCTCAGTGGTCATTCAGTCGTCCGTCCGAGTGAAACGGCTCATCTCCTCATTCTTATCGTCCATCTTAATCTCCTCACTGTGATGTAAGGTCGTGGTTAATTGTTTCTTCTTCATTACCTATAAGAAAATAAATAATCTGAAGAAAGGTGATAAAAAAAAAAACCGCATCTTCGCGATTCATCTAATCTTGTTTCGTTTCATTATCAATTTTTCTCTTGGTTAACATAAAATTGAGAAAGGAATAATTAAAATGAACAGTTTCTTCCGATTTTTTTTTATAAATTAGCGAATAAATAAATGAATATATATACATATGTGTGATATATATATATATATATATAGTGATCGACGGATAATAGTAGATTGAAATTGAATCATGAGGATTGTATAATATTATTATAGAGAGGAATAATAAATAGAGAAGAGGATAGAGAGATGGCTTCGAGAAACGGATCCGCAGCTACCGGTATCGAGATTGCAGACTCGAATCAGGTATTGATAAAATCACAGTTATAATAACGTAACCAATAACCGGATACACAGCGTGTCCCTCTGGTTTCTCTGGAAGCGGGCCAAAGCCATCCCACCATCTAGAGTGAGAAGGTATGGTCATGTCCCGCATCCACGGAAAGTCACGGTATGAGAATGAGGATGTTCAAAATATGCCGATTTTCGCTCATTTTTTGAGTCATTTTTTGAGTTCGTTCGTTTATTGTTCGCTTCATTTTCAGTTCAATCAACTCACACGCTTAATATTTACTCAATTTACCCCATTCACGTTTTTCACTTCATTCACTTAATTCACTTAAATCACTTCATTTACTTCATTTACTTCATTCACTTCATTCACGTCATTCACTTCATTCACTTTATTCACTTAAATCACTTCATTTACTTCATTCACTTCATTCACGTCATTCACTTCATTCACTTTATTCACTTAAATCACTTCATTTACTTCATTCACTTCATTCACTTCATTCACGTCATTCACTTCATTCACTTTATTCACTTAAATCACTTCATTTACTTCATTCACTTTATTAACTTAAATCACTTCATTCACTTTATTAACTTAAATCACTTCATTCATTTCATTTACTTTAATCACTTAATTCACTTTATTAACTTCATTCACATTTATTGACTTCATTGACATTCATATTCACTTCATTCGCATTCATTCACTTCGTTCACTTTATTTACTTCAATCACTTAATTCACTTTATTCACTTCATTTACTTGATCCACTTTATTAACTTCATTTACGTCATTTACTTCATTCACTTTATTAACTTCATTCACATTTATTGACTTCATTGACATTCATATTCACTTAATTCGCATTCATTCACTTCGTTCACTTTATTTACTTCAATCACTTTATTCACTTCATTTACTTCATTCACTTTATTAACTTCATTCACATTTATTGACTTCATTGACATTCTTTCTGAGGTATTCATATTCACTTCATTCCCATTCATTTACTTCGTTCACTTTATTTTAACTCCATTCACTTCATTCACTTCATTCACTTTATTTACTTCATTCTCATTCATTTACTTAATTAATCTACTTCATTTACTTCATTCATATACTTATCTACTTAATTCACTTAATTAATCCAATTCATTTACTTGATTAATGTACTCCGTTCATTTCATTATTCACTTTATTCATTTCATTATTGACTTCGTTCACTTCATGAGAGACAAAAGGCAAGCATTCTTCAACATTCTCATACCATTGAACACATTTCTCTTCGAATATACGCTTCATTGCTTCTGAAATGATAACATATGTGATGAAAAAATAACACGGTGTGGGATATGGAAACGTATATCTCTTATCGATTCACTATTTTCCTATTGAGATAACTTTCGCAATGCTATATACACATATATATATATACTAGGGGGGCTTCGCCCCCCTGCGCGCTTCGCGCGCCAACCCCCCGAGTCAGGTTGATATTATGTGATATCGTTCTAGATATAGTGAAGTAAAGGTTGAAAAAAGGATTAAAAAATGTATGTGGAATGAAAAAAGAGTGATTTTTGTTTCAAAGTCGCCACGACGTGTGCTACGCACGCAAAATAGGATAGGCTTGTACAGGGTTTCAAGGGATTCTCTATATGAACGGGGTTCATATAGGGGTTCTGAGGTATTCTTGAAATGTACAGGGTTGACATAGGGGTTCTGAGGGATTCTTAATATGTACGGGGTTCACGTGGGGGTTTCGAGGTATGCTTGACATGTACGGGTTTCACATGGGGGTTCTGAGGGATTTTCGACATGTACAGGGTTTACATAGGGGTTCGAAGGTGTCCTTGACATGTACGGGGTTCACATAGAGGTCCAAGGCATTTTTGACGTGTACGGGGTCCGCATGGGGGTTCCGAGGGATTCTTGAGATCTACGGGATTCACATGGGGGTTCTGAGGGATTCTTGACATCTACGGGGTCCACATGGGGGTCCTGAGGGATTCTTGACATCTACGGGGTTCACATAAGGGTTCCGAGGGATTCTTGACATCTACGGGGTTCACATGGGGGTTCTGAAGGTTTCTTGACATGTACGGGGTTCACATGGGGGTCCTGAGGGATTCTTGACATCTACGGGGTTCACATCGGGGTCTGAGGGATTCTTCACACCTACGGGGTTCACATGGGGGTTCTGAAGGATTCTTGACACCTACGGGGTTCACATCGGGCCATGGAGGTCCTGAGGGATTCTTGACACCTACGGGGTTCACATAGGGGTTCCGAGGGATTCTTGACATCTACGGGGTTCACATGGGGGTTCCGAGGGACTCTTGACATCTACGGGGTTCACATGGAGGTCCTGAGGGATTCTTGACATCTACGGGGTTCACATGGGGGTTCTGAGGAGGATCCTTCTACGGGATCGTCACAGGATTCTGAAGGGGTTCTCAGGAGGGGGTGAGGGGGGGGGTCGTCGATTGCTGATATCTTATGTCGTCGTCGTCGTCGACCTTCGAAAGGGTGGAGGGGGGGAGGTCGATTGCTGAAACAGCGGCGGCGGCGGCGGCGGCGGCGGCGGCAGCGGCGATATATCTTTATAATATAGGACGATATATACATATCTACTCGTGTCTCTCTCCCTCCCTTGAATAATTATTAATTGCACTATAAATATGATGCAATTTTTGCGATAAAATTTCATTATTATTCGCATCCTATGGAACCTGGCGTACGTACATTGCAAAAAAAATTCAGTGAAGAAAATCATCAACTCGGACAAATCTCTATAATAATGATAATAATAATGATATCATTGATTGGTTGATAAAAAAGAAACAATTTTACTTTAATCTCTTTATACTCTCCGAATTTTTTCACTGTTGATAAATATGAACTTAATATGTATGATTTTTATATAATAACTAGGGGCTCCGCCCCTCCGCGCTTCGCGCGACAATCCCGCTCGGCGGCTACGCGCCTCGCTCTCGCTGTTCGGCGCTGCGCGCCTCACTTTTCCTAGGAATGGCTGGCCTAACTTTTTCTAACCTTCAGTGGCTGTTCTAACCTTTTCTAACCCTTTTTGGAACACTCACTTATTTCTTTTCTCTGCTTACATACGCGCCTCACTTTACCTACAGCCACTGGAGGATAGATTGTATATGTATATCAGTGGGCCGTGGTGGGCCGGCGCTTCGCGCTTGGTTACTGGCTCGTGAAATCGACAACCGACCTTAGTTACGTGACGACCGAACGTACAAAAAAAATTTGTATAGATAGAGAGACTATGGCGCGATAGACCTGGACGCCGGGAAACTATGGCGCGATAGACCTGGACACCCAGAACTATGGCGCGGTAGACCCAGCCAGAACTATGGCACGATAAACCTTGAGACCGAAAACTATGGCACGGTAGACCTGGAGACCGTGTCCAGGTCTCCCGCGCCATAGTTCCTGGTGTCCAGGTCTATTGCGCTATAGTTCCTGGCATCCAAGTTATCGCGCCCTATGTACATATCAGTGGGCCTGCGCGGGCCGGCGCTTCGCGCCTCCTTGGTTACAAGGTAAACCAATCATAACTTGTCTACACCGGAATGATATGTAAACCAATCAGAACCTGTCTCTACCGGGTTGTAAACCAATCAGACGACGAAAATAATAGCCGTTGCTACGACGACCGTATCTACGACGAAAATAATAGACGAAAATAACAGGTTCCAAGATTTTATTATATATATGTAGAGAGATGAGAATCTCAAGATATCTTGATTTTATTGTATTTTTTTCTATTAATTTGTTATTCAAAATAATTTTGCAAGTATAAATGAACGTAAAACAGTAGACATATGAAGTTAAAAAAAAATGTGAACGTTGTTCATCAGTTTATGGAAAATACTCGCAAACTTTACTCCGAAAGTTACGAAACGTCTACCAAACAACTTAGTTTAATCCGAAAGTTTTTTGCAATGTCAAATCTGACAAGCACTCAAGAAAATGAAATAAGCACACTGTCTTGACGTTAATCATCATAATTTATACAGACGAGGTTCCTTATCGAGTTCAAAACCAGAATTGATATCATTACAATTATGCTAACGTATTGTTTTATCTTAGACTAAGGGCTCCGCCCATGCGCGCGCAGCGCGCGCACCCCGGTCGGCGCTACGCGCCTCAAAAATTGGTTTCACACCTTTTCCCTTTTTCCATTCCCTTAGGAGTCGAATTTCAAAAAACGCTCAAACTACTTTCTGGGTATTTGAATAAGCAATAATTTGAAGCCAAAACGAAGTCAAGATCTCATCGGGCCGAGGAGATATCCATGAATCCGCGAAAACATGTTTACCCCTTTTATTCTCCTTGTGGGTCGAATTTCGAAAAATCGCTTCTTATTGGGTGTTTACGAAGGGAAGGGAACATGTTGCCCAAATTTCAAGTTTCTAGGTCAAGGGGTTTGGGCTGGGCGTTGATGCCACTTGTTCCTTTATAGATATAGAAGATAGATTAGAAGAATTTTATTTATTGTTACATTTTTAATAATTTCTTGATTCAAAGCGACAAAAAAAAAAAAAAAAAAAAAATTCTAAATCGTTTCATTTTTTTCTCTTCTACCACAATGATAATCAGATTGGAGCAAAAATGACCTAAATTTGATGGAAACAAGCGGGTTTGGGCTGACTATGAGCCAGCCTTCGAACTTCCCGTTATTTATTTTATTCTCAGCTATTTTGAAATTTGTAAATCTGACCTCAGATTCTTGATCAGCGGTTCAAAAAACCTTCGAGTACAAATTTCCGTAAGATTTCGAATGTTTTTAGTATTTTTCCCAGCAAATCGGACTCGCCATTTTGAATTTCGCTAATCTGACTTCAGATTCGTGATCAGTGACCCAAAAAACCTACGAGTACCAAGTTTCATCCAAATCCAAATGTTTTTAGTTTTTTTGCAGCACATCGAATACGCCAAATGAAAATTTTGCAAAACTGACTTCAGATTCGTGATCAGCGATCAAAAAAACCATATGGTACCAAATTTCACTGAAATCCGTTGATTCGTTCTCAAATTATCGTCATTTTTGTTGCGTTTTTTAGAATTTTGTTATTTGAATACTTCAAAAAGTACTAATCCGATCAAAGCCAAAATCTAATCAGTTCTAAGTTGAGAAAAGCCCCGTCGATTGAGCCCTATCTGATCAAAATCCGCGAACTCGTTCTCGAGATATCGCGCGGACAAAAATGTGGTCACATACACACACACATACACACACACATACACACACACATAGACACACACACACACCCAGACGTCAAACTGAAAATAGTCGGAGGTGATTCTTTGGACCTCGAAATGTGGAGATTTAGTAAAAACTCGACTTTTCATTTTCGGGGTGATCACAATAACTTCCTTTTTTCTCAGAAAACAGAGAAACGGGAAGTTAAAAAAATTGATGAATTATGTAATCATCGACAATACTTACAATAATTCGCGATTTTTTTATTTTATTTTTTTGATTTTTCAATTTCAACTACTGATTTTTTAATTCTGTTTTTAAAATTTCACTTGGAATTTTTTTGTCTCTTCGTTATCTTGTAATTAACGAATCCTTTTTTTTTCTCTTTTTAAACCACCCCTTTTCCACTACGTCTCTAATTACACTCAATCTTCTCTACTATATATAGGGTAACACTTTTTTCTACCCTTGTAAGTTGTTGCAACCCCTCCCCCCAAACCATCACGCCGGGGTTGTAAGTTTATTCGCCGACTAGCAGACAATTGAGTTTTCTCCCCCTTTTAATTTCAAGCTTTTCCCTCTTAATTCGTGAGTTAAACCTCTCGTCACGGGTCGCTGCGCAACAGAAGTTACCAAGAAATAGACAGATAAAAATAATTATTGTACATCATGAAAGGAAATTGAAAGGATAAAAAATTGAACTCAATCCTGTTTGATCATAAATAATAATAATTATTCTTATTATTCTTAAAAAAAGAAGAAAATTGGCAATAAAAAATTTAATCAAACTTTAAAAAGAAACTTTTGAAATGAATAACAAAAAGAAAATCGTGTCTCAAAAACGTGAAAATGAAACTACCTTCGATCTGAACGATGATTGGAATGATTGGATTGTTTATAAATATAAATTTTGACAAAAATTGGATAAAATAATCAAAATAATCAATTATGTGAATAAGAAGTTGAAAATAATATTTTAGATAAACTTTAATTCTTTTTTTTTTCAAACTTTATTTTTTACTCTCATTCTTTTCATTTTCAAATAACCTTCTCGAACGGTCCAACAATCTGACTTGTGTGAGTCTGGTTAACTAATTGCTAATTAACGTTTGCTAATTAGGTTACGACCGGCAAGAATTGTAATTGCGGAAATAAATGTTCACGTTAATTCAGACTCCGGAGACTTGAGGCTGCTTTCCTGCCTCTTGGCATATATTTTTTCTTTTTTTTTTATCCACTTTTTTCAAAGATACTTGAAGTACAAAGATCGACTCCTAATTTATTCAATTATCAAATACGATATTGAAGAAAAGAAAATGAATCATAAAAAAAAAGAATCTAAATTAGAAACAGCATTTTTTAATTGAAAAAATCATTTCATATCGATCATCGAGTTCATTATATTCAAAAATTAATCAAATCTGAAATTAATTGGAGAGAAAAAAAATTCAGAATTATATTTAAAAAATTAGTTAATTAGTTCAAAACTAAATAAAAAAATTGACCAACCTTTGACGAAATTAATTGAATTGAATGGTTTAATTTTTTCTTAACTAATAAAATTCAGAAAAAAATTTAATAATTATTCTCAATCGAATATCGATTCTACCGATTCAGTTCAATGCATTTACTGGTTGGTCAGACTTGAATAACTGATAACCTGGAAGCCATAATCCACCATATCTTTAAAACTGTCTTAATACGATTAGCGGACGAGAAGCACATAAGCTGTCCATATATCTTAATCATTCGTTCGGAGTGACTTATCGATCGTTACTGTGTCAATTGATTGATCAATTGAATTTTGGACCCAAGATGAATTTTTGAGAATTAGATAAAAAAAATTAAAAAATTGATTCGATGTGTTAAATAAATTTTTTTTTTCCCTTCAAATCTTCTCGACTTAAAAAAAAAAGCATCGATATTCGGAATTTTGGATTCCAATGAAGAAAGTTTTTCAATTTCTTTCAGAAAAATCTAGAATCACATTTAGAATTTGTATTATTTTTTAAGGATATAAAAAAAGGAGGAAGAGTTTCTTTTTAAACTGTCTAAAGAGGAGGAAGATGACTTTGGGTATATATATATATTCTTATCTTGTAAATTGATCTCTACTTCAGAGGCTGAAAACTCATTTCCTGAAAATGACGCGTTTTTCAATAATTTCGTCAACTCGATCTGAACTCATTAAGATGAAGACTATTTGAATAATGTTTAATATAATAGAGAAAAAAAATATTGAAGAATTTGAGAAAATATTGAAATACATCAACAATATCTAAAGACACAAAAAAATTATTGGTAGACGTTAGAAGATATTGGAAAATATTGGGGAAAAAAAAATACCGATAAAAACCATTTGCGAATTTGTTTCTTACTTTTCTAGTCTTTTTTTTTTTTTGTCAATTTTCGTCAAAAATCTATCAAAAGAATCAGGGTAGGCCTCTAATCACCCAGGCACTTGCCCTCGATTCTCCTGCCTGTATAATTCTCAGTTCCTGATGGCTGATTCGGCTCCTGTCACAATCTCACCAAGTAAGGATCCACTCCGCCTCTGTCCTCTGAACCCTGAATAATGCAATTGGATCCAAACGTTATCTTCAATTTTCTCGTTTCAAAGCTTCAGAGATAAATCCATGGAACGTTTCAATCGCTGTATACATATCGCGACCTCATTTCGCTCATTCAACGAAAGCTTATATCCGTTTGTTTTCCGCCATCATCAGAAACCCTCGGATCGTATCATTAGGACGATATCCAATGAAATTTTTAGTTTGCAGCACGAGCCGAAGGCGAGTGCTTCAATCTCATCCTTAATTGTGTGAATGAAGTGTAAAAAAATAGGAATTTAATCAATTAGTTGAATTTTTTATTAATAATTCAGTTGTTAATTTTTAATTATAGTGCTTGACGTTATAATACGTTTTTTCATCATATCTCGACAAATATTGATCCTATCGTCACGGAGGTTATTATAAAAAATGAAGCTGACTAAATTCTGTCCGACAAAGGTGGAATACATCTTTCTCTTATCTTCGATAGTTTGTCTCTAATACACCAGTGAATACGTACATAATTCTCACAAGGTTCTATACAAATATCGAAACTTTCCGCCTTGTATTAGACAAAAACTATCAAAGATATGAAAATAATGTATTCCACCTTTGTTGTAGAGAATTTAATAAGCTTCATTTTTTGTAATCACCTCCGTGACGATAGGATCGATAGTTGTCGAGATATGATGAAAAAACTGAATTCTGAATTGCGCGAGGAGAGAAAACCCAGTGCGGAAAGTGTATAATTTGCGATGTGCGCATGCGCGAGGATTCTTTTCCCGCACTGCGTTGGAAATTGAACTTTTTTGACAAGTGAGGCGAAAATTGTTAATAATTTGAAGTTTTTCTTTCGTTCACTTTGCGATTTCGATAGCTTCTTCTACTCAATAAATTGTATTCCCTAAACTTTGTTCACGAAGTTGGTGACGAGCGTGTAACAATAATCTTTATTCGGCACTGTCGGTTTTGCGGTGGGGGTTATCACAGAAGTCGACCAAGTCAAGGGCTCTGATTCATGACATCAGGTTCTTCCATAATATTTTACTGCCTTATACGAAATTTGACCGATATTTTTCCTCTTGCAATATCAAGTTTACGATTCTCGTTTCTCTTTCTGGAAAACAATCTTATTTTTTATTCGGTTTTTTTATTTTATTTTATTTTTATCTTTTCACTCATTTCTTTATACTTTGATCTCTTCTCTGGAACCTCAAAGGTCAAAACGAGGCTTTTTTCAAAGGAACTCGAATCGTTCGTCAAAAGGTGATCGAAGATTCCGTCGTTTTTTTTTTTTTTTTTTTGTTTTTCAAGAGACCAAAAAACGACTCTCCCATCTTCATCATTGAAATCATTGAAATTCTAATATGAGAAAACAAGAAGATCTTTAAATTTCTTATACAAAGAAGAATGAAACCTACAAATCATGGTGATTGAAGTGAAATTAATATAAAAGATCTTGAAATTTCATATTTGTGTCTTGATATTGAGAAAACATGCCGAGTTTTCAATCACTGTACCTCAATATTGATATGGTTCTATTAAATTTAACAAACTGTTTTCGAGATTCAAGACATACTATGATTCTTTTTTAGTTTTCAGTAAAAAAGCTGTGTTTCAGTCAATTATCAACAGTCCATCCAATCAAAAGCTTCGAATTTTCATTTTTTGGTTCCTTCAGCAATATTTTATGATCCGATAATTCGTCAATTATTGTAGCATTGGAAACCGATTTTTGAATGAAACTATCACGAATTTTCATATCATATGAGTAATCAGCCGAATTTTCAAAAAATTCTGCATATAAAATTCGGTATAAATCATGGCTATGAATATTTAAAATTTTCCGAATGATTTTGAATCGTTCAAAACTGTTATATGAATATTGAAATATTGAAAAAGTTGAATTTTAATGATCCAAAAAGTATATTTTAACTGCTTCACATACATTTTCATGAAACTTGATACGAAAATTTCTCTCCCATTCTAATATCCGGGATTCCGCGGTACTTGTCCATCTGGATCTCTGGATCTCTGTGGATCTCTAGATCTCTCTGGATCGTAGGTGTAACTCTTAGATAAGAGTATAAAGACAGTCTTCGAGTTCTAGTTCCGCATTTCCTGCACCAATCTCACTCTGTTTTTTGCCACAAATACTATATCACTGCCCACCGTGCTGCAGTGTCACCTTATCTGGGTTCTTTCTACTTTTTTTCACTCTCTCTCTCTCTCTCGTTTTTTTTGCCTCATATAGCCAAACGAAAATCCAGGAACGTAAAATTTCTTGATCGAGGGTTCCCCGCGAGGGGCGACGAATTCATGACATCAATAGTGAAAAATAATTGAAATAATGAATGAAATAATGAGAAATAACTGAGATAATGAAAACGAAAAATTCAGTAGAAATGAAAAAATTGTATTTGAATTTGCAAAAAATGATAACAGATTGAAATGAAAGAGGAAAAAAATAATTTGCAATGAAAGAAATGCTTTAAAAGCAAAAAACGTGAAAAAAAAAAAATGGAAATAATTTGAATTATTTGACTGAAAAAAGAGAAATAAATAATTTGTAAACTACAGGAATTTTTTAATCACTCATTTCCTCATTATTATATATTCTGAGTCGATGAGGAAGGAACGAAGATTAAAATCCAAATTGGATAATGAAAAATGAAAAAATTAATGAACTCAATAATTTTGGGTCATTTTGTCTCATTTATTGCACGAGGTATATTCGATTAAATCAGTATCACGGTTTCGCGGTTTGTTGGTGAGTTTGTGCCTCGGGAACGAAGAAGAAACTTGACCGGAAGTAGAAAAGTCGATGTGCAGGTGTGGGTATAGGATACGCGGAAAGTAGAAAAATCGAACTTTGAACACAAGAGCTGAGTACCTGAAACAGGAGATAAAACGAAGAAGCAAAACAAAAAAAAAAGACAAGACTATACGGAACAAAGGAGAGTAAATAGAAAAAGAAAGAGCGGAAGGACCAAAAATAAAATTGAGAGTCTTAAAAAAGCACACCGAGGTAGATGAACAAAGAAACCGCAAATGGACTATCGACAGATTTGATTTTCGAAATCTTGTAACGAGCTTATTTTCAGCTTTCGCAAAAAAGAAAGAATTCTATCATTTATTGTGCACAAAATTTAGCGAGGAGTATTCAAAAATCTGTTTTTTAATAGAATTTTCATCAATGGGAGTAAAAAAAACGAATAAAATAATAATTTTCCAGGAATTTTTTTTTTTTTTTAGAATTTATTGGTCCTCATTCAGTAAATGAACAAAAAAACAAAAAACAGCTGAACAAAGAATATAACCAATAAATATACCTAATCGAGTTGAAAATTGATATTGTACGTTTGATCGATATATCGGTGAATTAATTGGCGTGGAATTATTGGATATTTTATATTAGATACATATTTTGATGGACGTACGGTTTGATCATATCATTCTCTGATAAGTTTCTGACTCACTAATTATACTCGACTTGTATCAAATGTATCGAAGAAGATAAGACTGAGACTAAACACTATTATTATAATACGTTTTTCATCATATCTCAACAAATATTGATCCTATCGTCACGGAGGTGATTACAAAAAATGAAGTTGACTGAATTCTCTACAACAAAGGTAGAGTACATTTTCCTTGTATCTTTGATAGTTTGTCTCTAATACACCAGTGCCTACGCACATAATTCTCACAAGGCAACCTGGGACGGGGAATACAGATATCGATACTTTTAGCCTTGTATTACACAAAAACTATCAAAGATATGAAAAAAATGTATTCTACCTTTGTTGTAGAGAATTTAGTGAGCTTCATTTTTTGTAATCACCTCCGTGACGATGGGATCGATAGTTGTCGATATATGATGAAAAAACTGAATTCGAGAGTAATTTGACTGGACTACATCCTATTTTTCTTTATTCAACTACATATCGTCCGTAATGAGAAAATATTGGATAAAAAATAGTTGAAGATTGGCGTCGTCCTCAGACGCACTTTCTCGGTTTATGGCTAGAGTACCTACTTGACATTTTTATCTCAATACCTTCCTCGCAGAAAGAAGAGAAAATAGCATCCTCTTGAACTGCTATCTCGTGCTGCCTCGTCGTAAATGCTTGGATAGTATAAAACAGCGAGTCAAGAAAAACTACAACAGCAAAAACAAGAAAAGAATTGACCCTATTTTCGTGGTTAATTCCCTTCAGGCGATAAAATACGTCAACTATTTACAATATTGTGACAATATTAAACTACTACAGTAACTAATCAAACACGGTATAAACTCTCGTTATTTACTTCATGTATTTACTCAGCGTTATTGCAAATATCAACCACCCCCACATTCCGAGTGAGAACAAATATCAACGAGTTTAAATCCACGTTTATCACGTTTTGGAAACGAATTTTATTAACAATTGTCACCGTATCGATGACCGATCGCGAGCAGAGATACTTTATCTCAATTTACAATCGGTACAGGATTATTGATTTTTCAATATCAATGAAAAGTTAGAGTTTGTTTAATTGATTGACCCTTTTGACCAATCCTATTCGCACCATTTCGAAATTCTACGAAAGTCTACGAAAAAAATAAAAATAAAAATCCTATCCTTTTCATTCATAAACTGGAATAGTGTGGATAATTTGTGAATTTTTTCGATTTCTTCTGAAAATTCATACCTTGTTTTATTATTAAAGAAGAATATCACAATTTTCAATACGTGTATGATATCCGTATAGTGATAACAATCTATAGATGTATCATAATCGAATTACGCATCGACAGACAATAGGCGGTATCAATATCGAAGAATGTTTAAGATATGTTGTGTAGTATAAGTAGATCATATTCGATGGACGATAACAGATGACGTTCTGTTTAAACCGTTGATGATGATTAATGGCGATAATATCTTGACAAGATATAAAATCTACAGATCTTGCATGTAACGCAAGCAGCTGATGCATTGAAAATATCCTTCGTTATCTTAGTTTTCGTGCATTTTTTCATCTGAATCTCTGAATTTACATGCTGCGCTATTATTATTGCCATCTATGATTACACTAGGAATCATCATTTGCACCGTGAAATCTACATTACCGAAATGTCCCTCGTTCTATTGTTTTTGTTCATTTATTTATTTATAAACTTTTTTTCACGCAGCGGTTAATTACATGCTGCGCTATTACTATTGCTATCTATGATTGGACTAAGAATCATTATGTGCACATGGTGAAATCTACATCACCTAAATGTCCCTCGTTCTATTGTTTTTGTTCGTTTTATTATTTATTTCTTCAACTTTTCATTACGCACTTCCGTTGCATCATTTCAAGATTTGATCCCACAGACCTCACTACTGACCCGAAAACGGAACCATTTTCAATGCTAATATCGCGTGCAATGTCGTAATGATATAAGGACGTAAGTGCCATTATACGACTTCTTGCTTTTCGTATAAACGACAAAAGGTCTTATATATATTTTTTAAATTGTATTTGGCATAAAAACTCGAAGATTCGTTCATACACGTTGAAATTTGATGTTGGGTTGATTAAAAACAGAAGATCCTAAGCGCAAAAAAAAATTTTAAATTGGCACTTACGACCTTCTGCTTCAACCTTGCTATTTTTTTTTTCTATGAATTTTCGAAACGTTGTCGATTTCGACTTTTCTTCACGTTTCACGAATTTTTACAGCTATTTGAAAAATTGATTGAAAAAAAAAATTTTGCGAATACGACCTTCTGCTTCAAACTACGAATATTTTTTATCGAATTTTTCGAAACGTTCGTTTTTTCAATTTATCTTCGCGTTTCAGGTGTTTCAGTGACTTTTTGGTTCAGGAGAGAAGAAATTCTTAAATTGGCGCCTACGACGTTCTGCCTTCACGTTTTTTTTTCAATTTTCCTCAAAAACTGTAACGAATGAACGACGTATTCGCCCAACATGCGACCTTTTGCATTTACATTTTTCGATCTCGTAATTTCAATTGATCTGTACGGTTTGACCATTTTTAGAGCGAATGGCGTGAGAAAAAAAAAATTATACGACCTTTTGCCACCAAAATCGTCTTTTGGGTTCGTGCTGCAATTCTACCAATTCTGAAAAAAGGCAACACAGTTGGCACTGGAAATCTGACTTTCCACTAAATTTTCACATTTTTCATCTCCATTTAATTATAACCAGACACGAAATTTCGAAATTCTCACATTTTTACATCAAATTCCTCGTCTAAATTCGAGGTAACAGAGATTAAAAAACTAACAACAAGTTTCCACACCTCGTATACTCTGGTATTATGCTAAACTTTAACACTTATACCTCCCTTAATTACCTCCGAGCTGTTAAGGGAGAAACTCGAGAGAGGCTCGCCTCTTCAAGCATCTCATTCTTTCCAAGAGGATATATACCTATATTGTACTCTCTAAAAGTCCAGGAAAAATTATTCTCCGTCACACGCAGCTGGGCCAATCCCTTTTTTTCCCTTTTCCCTTTTTTTTTTAATTTTATTTCATTTTTTATTATTTATTTATTTTTTTTTACCATACTTGATTTATTCTCCTCACTTCCTTTTCATCTCGATTTACGCATTTCTTTATTATTTATTACGATCTTTATTTCATTCTTAACTTATTCCACAATTTATATTTCTTTTTCTTTTCATTAGGTATAGTGATTGAGAATAATTTTTTTTTCCGTGAGTATATATATATATATTTTTTTTTACGTCTGGAAGAGTAATAAAACGATTTTATGGACATTCTGAAGTTTAACAATTTTTTTTTTCTTTTTTTATCTTATTTTTTTCATTATTTATATATATTTTTTCTACTTTCTGTTTCAGGTGAGTAAATTTACTGTATTATACCTACAGCAAGAAGCGATCTACTATCTAGGATTCCTTTAATACTGAACCATAACGAATTATGTACGTATATATATATATATATTTTTTTTTTTTTCTAATAGTAGGTAGAAAAAAAAATTGTGTTTCAGAAAATAAACTGTATTTTTTTTTCTTGAATTCTCATCTAATAGAACCTTTTTTTTTTTTTTAATTTTCTTTCGGCAATCAATATAATTTATACACAAATTTGTTATTTGAAAGACAAAAAAATTGGTCAAAATCACAAAAAAAAAAACTTGAGCGAAATTTTTCTTCTTTTTTTTTCCTTCACTGTATTTTTTATTTGCAAATTAATTTTCAAGGTGACTATATGTATATTGTATATATATGTATAACTAAATGAAACAATAAGATCGTATCTTCTTATAGTTTTTCTTTTTCTCTCTCATATTTTATAATCACGAGAATCGCACAATCAATTTTATGAATCTTCATATTTTTTTTTTCTTGTTTCTATGACCTATTATAGTGACGTCATAATGTCATAAAATCATAAATTTTTTTGTGCTTCATTTTCGATTTTTTTTCCTGGATTTAAGAAGAAGAAGAAGACAAAAAAAAAGATTTTTTTTTTAAACTACCAAAATCGAAGAAATAAAAAAAACCATGTATAATCTAAATTATTTTAAAGCTGAATTTGATCTTTAAGTCACATTTTTATTCATCTCTTTATCTCTTCATTTCTATAGAAAGGGAAAAAAAAAACCCCAATACCAAATGACTATCCTTCGTCCAGCTGTTATCAGTTTTCCACGACCTCCTTTTTCTTCTTCGTCTCCCATCTCCCCCCATCTTAATTCTGTCACAGAGAATTCTTCTTCGAGGAAAAGATTCTTCGTAAAGTCGCCGTGTATAGTTTCATCAACTTGACAATATCGTTCAATTTATTCTCCACGAAGCAGAATAATATGAAGAAGAAGAAGAAAAAATGATTAAAAAACAGAAAAAAAATAGCGAATATAGAACCAAAATTTGATTCACAGACTTTTTTTTTAGTTTGTCCACTAATTGAAAATTCTACTTTTTTTTCTCCGCGTATCTTTTCTTCAATAATCTATGGGGCATTCCATGTCAACTTGACCAATGATTTTCCCTCAACATTTTTGATTCGCTTCATAATTTTTTATACTATTCTCCGAACACAAAAAAGCTCTTCTGAATTTTTTCAGATTTTTCCCGCCAACCCTTATTTTTTATGATTATTCAAACCTATCTCAAAAACGCATTTTTTTAAAAATCTCAAAAAATTCTCAAAAATTTCATTTTCCATCTCGATCATTTTGACACCTATCCGATGATGGGCCGATTTTTTTTTCCCTTCTTTTTAGCACTTTAAACATTTTGAACGAACAAAACGCCATATTTCAACGTTACGAAAATTCTAAAAAAATTCCCAAATACCCCGTGATCGATTCTGAATCCATGAATATTTGAGAGTTGGAAAAAATAATCGAGAGGTATTAGATTCAGAATCGACCACGGGGTATTTGGGATTTTTTTGAGAATTTTCGTAACGTTGAAATATGGCGTTTTGTTCGTTCAAAATGTTTAAAGTGCTAAAAAGAAGGGAAAATAAATCGGCCCATCATCGGACAGATGTCAAAATGATCGGGATGGAAAATGAAATTTTTGAGAATTTTTTGAGATTTAAAAAAAAATTCGTTTTTGAGATAGGTTTGAATAATCATAAAAAAATAAGGGTTGGCGGGAAAAATCTGAAAAAATTCAGAAGAGCTTTTTTGTGTTCGGAGAATAGTATAAAAAATTATGAAGCGAATCAAAAATGGTGAGGGAAAATCATTGGTCGAGTTGACATGGAATGCCCCCTATATATTTATTCATGAATGAAACACACTTTTACAATATCTTTTAATTTTTTTAATCTCTTCGTTTTCCTTGATTTCCTTCTTTTTTTTTTCTTTGACTTTGACAAACTGTTCGGTGCAATAAAGAATCGAAGGCTGTATATGGAATAACGTCAGATTGAGTTTATAGGCTGTTTTTTTTTTTTTTTTTTTATGCTCCTGCCTTTTTTGTTACTATAAGTTCCATTTTTTTTTTAAATCCTTTTTTTGAAAAATCAATATCGAAAGCTATACTATATTTTCACATGTTACCCGTCGTCGCACATAAATGCAAATTCAGCACAGTGGCCACAGCGCGCGTATACTGCACTGCAGTATAATCTGCAGTGTGGCCGGAAGTAGATGTACGCGTGCCAATTGACGTTTTATCAATGAGGTAAAGATAATCATTTGGAACTGTAGCGGATTCGATTGATTCTCTAGCTACGATATAATGATCAACAATCGAGTTTTTATGAAATTCAAAAAAAAAAGAAAAGAAAGGAAAAGAAAAGGAGAAGAAAAAAAGTTTCGGTGATTTTATAACGTGGCAAAATTGTGGTAATATTGTTGCAATACTGCGGTAATTTCATTATACCAACCATGAAATCACAATATTTTTGATTTTACATAATTTTTCAAGCATTTTATTTCAATACTAGAGGCCGCGCGCGCATCCCGGTCGGCGCTACGCGCCTCAAAAATTGGTTTCACACCTTTTCATTCCCTTAGGAGTCGAATTTCAAAAAACGCTCAAACTACTTTCTGGGTATTTGAATAAGCAATAATTTGAAGCGAAAACGAAATCAATATCTCATCGGGCCGAGGAGATATGCATGAATCCGCGAAAACATGTTGTACCCCTTTTATTCTCCTTGTGGGGCGAATTTCGAAAAATCGCTTCTTAGTGGGTGTTTCCGAGGGGAAGGGAACATATTGCCCAAATTTCAAGTTTCTAGGTCAAGGGGTTTGGGCTGGGCGTTGATGCCACTTGTTCCTTTATATTTCGATATTTCCACGATATTGAAGATGATTTTGCAGATTCGAAGAATATTGCAGATACTATACTATAACAAAGCCATGCCTGCCAATATATCTGAAATATTGACAACATGTCAGATCAAATGTCTCGCAATATTACCTTTACATGGATTCATATTCATCCGGAACCTTTCATCTTTCTTCTTTGACTTCCCTCGCAGAGTCGATTCGAGATGAGGCTCCTCTTTTGATCAATCAATTCAGTCAATTAATCGATTTCTAAAGATTTTCCATCAATATTTATTCCATCATCGGACTTCTTTCCAATAAGATATAATTTATTGTCTCTATACCTACTTATAGTACTTTAAGGGCGAGGAGGCAATCGCGAATTTCGAACGATGCCAAAAGTTCCTCCCTTCCAAATATCTCGTTATACTTGTATACAAGTTTCTCCTTTTTTTTTCTTCTTCTTCTTCTTATTTTTCTTGCTACGAGACACGAAAGAGGGATAAGAAAACGAGGTTGTAGGGATGCCAGATAACCCACGATGTTGGTAAGAAGAGATTTGTCAAAGTCTCAGAAGGATTCGAGTTAGCGTTGGGTGGGGGGGGGTAGCTGCAAGGTATAGCCGAAAAGGTGAGAGAAATTTGTTTTTGGCAAACACTTTGGAAATCGAAGTCGTTCCATCACTTCCTTTCATCACTTCCTTCCTTCCTTCCTTTCTTCCTTCCTTCTTCTGTCAATATAGTTGGAATTTAACTACCCCAAGCCAAGAGTCGAACTTGTATTTTAATGTGACATTAAATCGAACACTGCAGCAGCTTTTTTTTTTTTATTTTTTGTTTCAACATCATCAATATTTTGAATACTGAAATATTTCTGCACACATGTTTCCCTTATATCCCTTGATTCTTATTTTGCATTGTTTTTTTCATCATTCATATAGGAAATTTTCTCTAATTATTCCAAAAAATGTTCATCAATTTTTCATCAATATTGATAATATTGCAATATTTTCTCAATATTTCATTATATATATATTTTGTTTCTTATATATATATATCCCTTGATTCTTATTTTGCATTGTTTTTTTCATCATTCATATAGGAAAGATTCTCTCATTATTCAAAAACCAAAAATTCATCAATTTTTCATCAATATTGATAATATTGAAATATTTTCTCAATATTTCATCATTTTTTCGCGATATTACAATCATTTTTAATTTTTTTTTTTTTTCACCATTAAAAATATTTGAATATAATCAGACTGCAATAAATTTTCAGTTTCATTTTTTCATTCAAATTCAAGTCAATAATAATAATTCATATAAATTCCAAAACTTGGTGGATCTTGTAAAATCTGCAATATTTTCGCAAAGTATATAGATAACGATCATGGTATTTTTTTTTTTTTAACGACCGTAGGTAACCCGCCCTATGTTTTATTTCCCCCGCCACCATCTGTTCGAAAGTGTCGATTTTTATTTAAATCAGGTAAAAATTACCATTTCGTCGAGCGCCATTCTTTGTCCCGTCAGCGATTTCATGTCGTCGGTGGGGGGGGGGAGGGGGGGGGATGACGATGTCACAGCGGTTGGCACGTGGTGTCAGAGACTTTCCCCTCCCACCGACTTCCTGTTCCTCCTTGTTACATAATCTCCATAAAATTGATCGATCCTTTCCTATACATATATATATACATATATATATATATATATACATAACGGTTTTACGGTGTTACGAAGATTTAGGGGGATCTTGATTTTTTTTTCTCTTGAAATTGATTCTGATGAAATGTTGAACCTTGATGTCTCAGACAGATGAAAGGATCATTTTTTTAAGCTACGTGGTTACTTCGATGCTTCGAATAAATTTTTAAGCCTTGTGATATCGACTTTTCAGCATATATCTAACGATAAGACAAAATTTATAAGCTCTGGTAATTTTTTTGTTTTTTTTTGTTTTGGGGGGGGGGATTTTTTGCGGTTTTTTATCCCAAGATTCTGTAAGCTTTTAGAAAGAAATTGCAATCGCTGGACTTTTACAGTATATATTTTAATACGTCACGTGATTTAATCGAGGAATTAATTAATTTTATGGGATTTTTTACGATTTCAAAATCATTGAAACTGATTCGAAAATTTTTTTTTGAATTATTTTGAGAGATTCTTAAATTATTTTCGAATCATTTCAAATGATTTGATTCTATTTTCAGCCAATGGAAAATTATTATGAAATTATTTGGGATCTTGACATCATTTTTAACGTGTTGGAAAAAATTTTAAGATTGAGCTCAACGATCTCGAAATTATTGTCAGAGATTTCGAAATTGATTCAAACGATTTCCCGTCTTATTCTCAAGTTTAAGTCATTCCAATGATTTCGATTACAAAGCAAAGTGATTTTTGATCTCGAATTAATTGCCTGTGATAAAAAACTAGACACATATACCGTTTTCTTTTTTTTTTTCTATCAGAAATCAAAGTCTTCTTTAAAGATCTGTTTTTTCTTACCACATTCTAAATTCGGATTACAATTTTTTCCGCCTGAGTTATCCCGCCTTTGAGGGAAAACTCGTCCGGAAAATTTCAATGCCTCGTAAAATGTAAACGACAGTATTGATTGAAAAAGGGACATTTAAGCCCCAGTTTCTTTTCTTTCAACTCTTATATTTATTATTATTCGAGGAAATCCTTCGTGTACCGCCAGTGATTCAACTGATCGGTTCAAAGTTCCAACGAATCATACGATATCGATATTCCATTAAAAAAAAATCCCCAGTGCGGAAAGTGGTGCATTTTCGATGTGCGCATGCGCGAACTCGTCCTTTGCGCACTGTTCCGCGTACGGAAAGTCCTATTGAACGATATTCACCCGCTACGCGCACAGTTTGTGGTTCATAAGTTACGGTATGACTGGTTTATGTACCGCGTGTTAAGGTAAAGCCGAGATTTTTACTCCCCGAGGTCCTATGAATTCGGAGTTGTTTCCGTTCGCGAAAATGGAGGCGTCTTGGGAAATTAAAATATCACGGTACAATACCCAGCTGCCTTCGTGTTTCGAGTCCTGCCTCCTCGTGGTTTTACTACCCCAAGGGATCAAAGAAGGAAAGAGGAGGAGAGGAAAAAAGAAAAACAACCCTCTTACAGCAATTCAATCTTTCTCCTTCTTCAAGGGGGTTTTCTATACAACTTTTCCATCTCCTACATTTCTATACCTACTACGGTGTTGTGAGCATCCAACTCTCTTTACAGCCCATTCAAACCTATTAATTATACAGACTAAGGGCTTAACTCTCACATAGAGACCCTAATTTTGTACATTAAGCTGAGGTTTTTAGGATACAAATTAGAACAGGGGGAAAACTGGAAGTGCAGAATCGGAATTATGAATCTTGAGGGGACCAGTACAGTTTCTTGGAATTGCTAGAAAAAAAAACTGATGAAATTAGCGAAACTACACTCCTCAAAAGAATTAAAGCATCACCGATTTTTTAGCTGAAAAATTGGCCATATTCAAAGTGCCATCACTTTGTGTGAAATGTTCGCAGAGAAGGGGTCAAAAACGCATTTTAAAGATTGGAGCCTCAGCTTTCGAAAAGATTTTTTCAAATTCGGCCAGAGCCATTTTGTTTTTGAGTTTTGGCCTCGTAAAGACACTTGTGTCACTTTGTCAAGTGAAAGTGTAAAGTTTGAGGTCACGTACGCGGAGGAGGAATTTTGTGAGCGAAATTCGAAATCGGCCATCTTGTAGGCGCAGGTTTTCTCTGCAAAATGCACTTTTGATATCCAGGCTCGGATTTTTTTTCGCAAAGTTATTCAACTTTCCGACAAAAAACTTCAAAAAAACTTTAAGCGGCCATTAAAAACGACCCGTTTATCGGAAAAGGGCGAACAAAAACTCATTTTGAAGGTGAAAGTATCGACTTTAAGCTGCTGGCAAGGAAAATTAAATTACGCCTCGATTTAACCCCTTCCCCTAATTTTTATCACAAAAAAACGTGTTCAGTAAACCGTTGAATTTGACTACCTTTTTCAACCAAACATAAATGATTAAAAATTCAATTTAAACAAAAAAAAAAAAATGGACGTGAAAGTTCGAAGCTTTTCCTTCAAAATGACCCCCTTACGACTGTTGTACGGTTTTCGTGAACCGAGATATCCGAATTTTGAATTCTGAGAAACCACATCGATTGAGACTAAATTAATTGAAATTCGTTAATTTGTTTTCAAAATATCGACAATAATGATTTTTTTCGGAATTTTTTGGTTTCTCGAATCACGCAAAAACTACTCAATCACTTATCAAAACTGTGAACTTCTAAAAAAAGTGCGTCGATTGGAACAGAAATAATGAAGATGCGTTGATTCGTTCTAAAAATATCGTCGATACATTTTTTTATTTTCAAAATTTTGTTCTTCATTTGACTAACTCAAAAACTACTTGACTCACTGCGACTAGAATTTTACAGTCTTCAATGTTGAAAAAACTGCGTTGATTGAGAGAAAATTGATGTAAATCCATTCATCACTTCCCAAAATATCATCGATAGTAACTTTTTCAAAATGTTGTTTTTTCTGAATTACTCAAAAACTAGTTAACTCACTGTAACCAAAATTTGACAGCTTTTAGGTTCTCAAAAACTGCGTCGATTGAGACTAAAATAGTAAAAATCCGTTAATTAGTTTTCAAAATATCGTCGATAATAATTTTGTCGAAATTCTGGTTTTTGGAATTATTAAAAAACTGCTTGATTTGGTAAAACCAAAATTAGACGGATTTTAACTGCCGATTAACATGATTCAACAAATTATACATCTCTTGTCCAAAGTTCATCACACATCGAAAAATTGACTTTTTCAAAAATCACTTGTCGCAAGGTTTCAGACACACGGTTGATCCCATTTTTGAAAAAGTCAATATTTCGATGTGTGACGAACTTTGGATAAGATATCAACGATTTTTGGAGAAAAGAAAAGATATTCATAAAATTAAAACTTTCCGCACTAGTGCTTCACTTTCTGCACTACTCTCGGAAATTATGCACTTTACGCACGCTATAAAACAGTTGTTATAAAAAAATCTTGTATTACACAAGAATTTGGAGTTTTTTTTTTTTTTTTGTTCCAATCTTGTTCCAAATTTCCTATAATCTTGGAAAAACATGAGATTCAGATTTTTTGGATTTTCTATTTTTTTTTTTTTTTTACGATTCATATACCGAACGATATGATCTTGCACAGCTGGGAAAAGGGGTTAAACCACTTCAGGCTCTCTTCGTTTCTGAACGGTTTCCGAACTCATGTAACTTTATCACAGTATAAGCGGGGGCGTCCGCGGCGTGCTGACGTTTCAAATTTAAACTGTAGACCAAGTCTAGAGAGTCTAGAGAGTCTAGAGAGCCTCTCTACTATCTCTGGTACTCCCTTCTTCTGGGCTGCTCCTCTTTGCCGCGTGGAAAACTTGAGCAAGGCTTTGAAACTGCTGAGCGAGATCCTTTCTCTCTCTTCATATCTGCCTTTTCTTTTTTCTTTATATGCCCTCGAATAAATCGCTCTCTCTCTCTCTCTCTCTCTCTCTCTCTCTCTCTCTCTCTATCATTGATAAAACGCACGTATTCATCATTCGCAAGGTACCCCTAAACCCCTGCCATACGTTTTACACCCCACCTGTAACCCATCAATTTTCACGATTGAGCTGTCAGTCAACAATTTTGTTTTTCTGTTTCCACTCTTTTCATTTATTCTCCCACTCTGTTGATTTTTTTTTCTTTTTTTGAATGGTTTTTATTATTATCAATAAGTTAGAATTCTGTCAATTTCACTATTTTTGTAAGAAGTAGAACGTAGATCGATAGTATATGCAGGTTACATAAGTATAAGGGGTAGGTAGGTAGGTAGGTCACAGGCTAACAGATCTTCATGTAGATAATATATATGTATGTGCGGGAAGAGCTTAATAATGGAAAAGTTTGAAAACATCCTAATGTCTGCCCCCCCCCCCCCTTCGCCCCTCCTCAACGACTTTATATTCTTCATATATACACCTATCTGGCTCATATATATATATATACATATATATGTGATACCTAGGAGGTCCTTTGCTAGATTCATTCTTCACACCGAAAGGAAAACTTTCTTTTTTCTTATTTTTCTTCTGTGAAAACTTGGAAAACCACGCTATATATATAGATATACGTGAAAGGTATATAAGTTATCTGAAATCCTATCTTTACTAACTCATCGCAAGAGAACACTTACTGAAATTTATGCTCCCGGTTTATTGAAATTAAATGAAATTCAATTTCATATGGAAATTCGCATCGATACGAGGCGATCAGATTGTTAATCAATTAAACGAACAATCGGAAATGATTGATGAAAGAATAATTGTGAGTCTAATTTCTCTTATTTAATGAAGTGTACAATCTCAACCAAAAGTGATTCTCGTCGACAATATTAGGTAGTTCGGGATAAGATAAAAATCGGAAAAAAATCAAACACAATCAAGACGATCGAAGTATTAACTTTGAATAATAATAATGCCGGAAAGTTATCAATAAATTGTTTAAACAAAACATTGTTTAACTAATTTTCTGGTAACGTTACTTTTTTTCATCTCAAATGGATGCCCTAATTTTTCCGAATACACATGAATTTTTTAAGAATTTTGTCTCTATTTTGAAATTTCCGGTTTCGAAAATTTTCAAATTTTGAAAAATGGAAAAAAAATCAGAAATTTGGATATGTTTTTGTGAAGACGATGTAGATTACAATTCCAAAGTTTCCGGAGCGTGGAACAAATACTTTCGTAAATACAGCTTTTACAAATTTTCGAAAACGGAAATTTCAAAATAGTGTCAAAATTCTTAAAAAATGCATTTGTGTTCAGAAAAATTGGGGCATTTATTTGAGATGAAAAAAAATAACGTTAGCAGAAAATTTGTTAAACAATGTTTTGTTTAAACAATTTATTGACAACTTTCGGGCATTATTATTATTCAAAATGAGTACTCTTATCATCTTTATCATGGTTGATTTTTTTTCAGATTTTTATCTTGTCATAAAGTACTCAATTTGCCGACGAAAACCATTTTTGGTAGAGATTGTACGGCCGATACATCCTTAACTATGTATAGAAGCTTTCTTGTAATACTTGCAAACATATAAATTAGATACGATACCCTGCACGCAGATAATACTGCAGGTAGATTCTGAAGCAATTTATCCTACACAACGTTGACAGCCTCTCTAATCCACATGGCGCTTATAAATGGTTCCAGTAGGTTTATATTCAGAAACCTACATATATATTACCTACATAAACCTACATATATATGTACATTTATTTTTGTTCATTTCAATTTTTTTTCCTGCCGCCTTTTACCTACCAGCGATCCCCCCCTCTCCCTCTCGCTCTCAATTGTTTTTCTCCCCTCTTTCCATCGCATTTCAATTTCGATCAACTTCATCTCTCCATTTTGTGTAATCGTAAAATTGAAAACACTAATCAAACCGAAATAAAAGGAGAAACTATTCGATTTTTCTAGTTTCCATCAACTTCTACGGTAGAATCTCCCCCCACTCCTAGTCCCAAGTGTCTGATGCGCGCGCAGGTCACGTGTCAGTACAGCCATTGCGGGCGCCACGTGGCGTCTGAATTTAAGGTTAAGGGCGTCGGACCTCCGAGTTCGTGGTTCGAATTCTACCTACTCCAAAAATCATTCATATCTTATCCAAATTTCATTACGCATCGAAAAATTGACTTTTAAAAAAATCACTTGTCGCAAGGTCTTCAGACACACGGTTGATCCGATTATTTTCTTCGATATCTCATTTTCTTCGGAGAGGAATCCTTCATCGTGTGAACGAGGGAAATTGAAAAAGAACATTTTTGGACCAAGTTATCAGCAAAAGAATGACTAGATTGTCGCTAAGCTTTCGATAACTGACCATAACTTATCACAGGATCTTTTTTCCTCAGTTTCCCTCATTCACACGATGAAGGATTGCTCTCCGAAGAAAATGAGATGTCGAAGGACATAATCGGATCAACCGTGTGTCTGAAGACCTTACGACAAGTGATTCTGAAAAAAGTCAATTTTTCGATGCCTCGTGATTTTCGGAGTATGGAGAAATAGTACATTGTTTATCAAGGGCGCAAAACAATATTTTTCGAGTGTGAAATTTGCAGTACGAGCCGAAGGCGAGTGTACTGCAATCACACTCGTCAAAATAGCCTTGCGCCCGTGTTGCACACGATTTTTTTCTCAACACCTGGTCTGGAAAAATGCCTCTTTTCAGACCGAGTGAGCGGGCGCAAAGCACATTTCCGCCCGAGGGCCGAAAAGATCTGTTTTGCGCCCGCTCAAGAGGTATGAAAAGTGGCATTTTGCGACCGGGTGTGAGAAAATTTAATTTGTATATCTCGTGTACGGATTCAGAGCGTGATTTTATCCAGTTTCTATCTTCTCTTCTTCTTCTTCTTTTTCTCATTCTTCTTCTTCTTCTACTCCTTTGACTCTGATCTAGTAGTGCCTGGTGGAGAGAATCTTGCGGTCGGTTTCCCGGGTTTCCTATCTCTTGTAGATCTATTTAACCGAGTGAACTTACTGGCTCGTGAAAGTTGCTGCAATCGAATCGTAAATTGAACGAACGAACCGATTTGCAAGGGAAACGAGATAACCTATACCTCCATCCTTCCTTATTCCTTTATTCAACTTCTCACACTCAACCCTCGATCTCGCACTCATACCTACTCTGCACATTTTCCTCTTATAATATCCTCAGATTTTTATTCATCTCTTTTCGTCTTCATCCTGACGATATCTAATCGCGAGGGGGAGGGGGAGGAGGAAAGGAAGAATCGATCCTTTCGCTTTTCACCTGATTATCCTCCTTCTGACTGAATTTGTCTTACGATCTTAGGGAATATCTTAATATATGTATATATATTTTTTTTTTATTTCTTTTCGATGAAGAACTCACCAGAAACATCGTCACCCTCGGGGCTAAAGAAATTGTTCAAATCTCGCGCCACTGAACGCAAATAATAAAGATAAATGAACCATGAAGATGGCGTTTTTTTTTTCCTTTGGCGTTCAATGGAAACAGTGAACAGAAATGTTGGGACTAGGAATACCTCGAGCCCTTAATAACGATTTTGTGTACCTCTGGGATGGCGGAAATAATTCACCTCTCTCCTCTTCGACAGTGATAATAGGTCTATATCTTTATTGGTTAGGGATTTTTTTTGCTCTCATTCTAGTAGGTTTAGTGGTTTTGGTTTGGTTTTAATTCCGTTTTTTATGTAATTGGTAGGTATAGGAAATCGCAGTTTTTGAGGTTGATGAGGAAATGATTAGAGTATCAAGTGATTTAAACAATTTGAAAATAATAGAAGATGAAGGAAAAGAGAATTATTTTTACTCTAGGATTCGGAACCTAATTTTGTATTTTGAGATTCCTAAAATTCTTCAGTGTCAAATTGAGGAAACTTAAAAAAATCAGAAGAAAACAAAAAAACTGCATAATTGAAATCAGAATTCTGGAATCTGGGAGCTTTTATAATATTTTGATTGAAAAATCTGGTAATGAAAGAAGATTGAAATAAATGAAACGTTCAAAGATTTAGGAAATGAACCAAGGATTTGATAAACGTTGAAAAGAAATGTGAGAATTTTGAAATTCGAATTGTATTGTTTGTATCCACTGATGAATCAAATTTCTGTTTCCCAAATCTTTGAATCGCTGGTCTCGTTCATTATTGCGACGAGATGCGTCCGCGTGTTTCGAATTTGAAACAGATTTTCGTTACAGGTACAAGTTGTAGGTACTACCATAGGTAGAGAGATGTTTGTACAATATATTGCTTTCTAGTACACATCTAAAGTACACAGATGTGTGTACATAGGATTCTGATTAATATGCATTACGGACTGTTTCACCGCGGACGCGACTCGCGACTGTAACATGTACCAATGTACGTACGTATGTCTGTGTACCTATAGCTGATACGTGGCCTCGCTTACTTCAGAACGTAAAATCAGGTGTGAATGAAACGTGATTACCTCGAACTGCAAATAACTGGATGATAATTCCGTGTTTTCGTCATATCTCGACAAATATCGATCGTATCGTCACGGAGGTGATTATGAAAAATGAAGGTTACTGAATTCTCTACAACAAAGGTTCAATACATTTTTCTCGTATCTTCGATAGTTTGTCTCTAATACACCAGTGCATACGCACATAATTTTCACCAGGCAACCTGGGATGGAAAATTCAAATATCGATACTTTCAGCCCTGTATTACACAAAAACTATGAAAGATATGAAGAAAATGTATTTCACCTTTGTTGTAGAGAATTTAATAGGCTTCATTTTTTGTAATAACCTCCGTGACGATAGGATCGATAGTTTTCGAGATACGATGAAAAAATTGAATTCAAACGCCTCTGATCTAAGATCGCGGCTCTATACTAGATAATTTTTCATGGTGGCCACTCGTCAGGGAAAACAGGGAAATCAGGGAAAAGTCAGGGAATCCTAAAAATGGTCAGGGAAGTCAGGGAAATGTCAGGGAATCCGAAGAACAGTCGGGGAAAAGCAAAGGAATTTCATGGTCATACGAAACAAGACAGAAATAAAATATCCCCAGCGACATTTATGCAATCAAAAGTATTCTCAATACATCATTTTCTGTCACCATGGATTTAAAGCATTATTATTACATACTTGAATAACCACTAATTCGTCCAAATTTCAGTCAGGGAAAAATTATATTTAGGTCAGGGAAAGTCAGGGAAATGTCCGGGAATTTTTTTTCCGCAAAAAAGTGGCCACCATGTTTTTCTACTTTTGCTAATTTGACTCAACTTTGATTGAATTTGACTATTCCTCTCCAATTTGGATAGAAGAAATTGGTTGAAGGAAAATTCGTTTTTTCAACCTCTCAAGTCTGCAAATATGCATTTTGACTAACGTATCGAAAAAAAATTCAGAACAAAAAACAACGTGAGTTTCTAATCTTCAAATTCCTTCTTCTAAGGTTGCTTTTCGTGTCCTATTTTCAATTATTATTCACAACATCAAGATCAAAATTTTTTTTAGCCATTCTCATTCGTTTTTTTCTCTTTTTTTTAATCAGCAAACATAGGTAAAATTCATTTTAAAAAAATAAAAAAAAGTTTTTTAATCAATTTTGAAGCGGATAAATTAAATTCTAATCCCGAATTTTGATTCGCTGATTTGAATGTGAAGTAAAGAATTAAATCGCGATCGACGATGTTGAAAAAAGTAATTAAACTGACAATGATAGTCTTATCCTTGGATCCAACGTCCATATTACGATCTAGATAGTACAGCAACGTTTCCATGCATTGAGTTTATCCTAAATTTCGAATTCTTATTCTTATTCGTTCTCGTTCTATTATATGCCCAGGAAGAAAACCGTAAGAGAAACGAAAAAGAGTAAGAAAAGGAAAAATGCCAAAAAAAGTATTAAAAAAAAAAAAAAAATGAGAAAGAAAGAAAAAGGTTTGTTCCTTCAGTTTCATATACGTACACAGGCGCTGTTTTGTATTCATGGGGATTCTCGACTGCGAACAGAGGTATATATAAGGTATATGGGGCATTCCAAGCGAACTCGACCAGTGTTAAACCCCGACCATCTCAAAATCATTCCATGTTTTTTTCCAATATTCTACTCAGTAAAAAATGCGTCCGAAATTTTTTTCAGATTTTTTTTTATCAAACCGTTAATTTGTTATGAATTTTTGAAGTTGATTGAGAATTCCCTCTTTTTAAAAATCTGAAAGAATTCTCAAAAATCCAGTGCATGACGCGAAACAGCCCCCGTTTAGGAAAACGTGGGCCGAATTTTTTTCACTCAATTCGGAATTTTCTAATTTTTTAAACTGAAATTATCTAACACAGGATCAAATTTCAAGCGTCAAATGAGGTTCAATTTACTCGGAAACGTTCGGTTTCACCATTTATGACCCTTATTTGACGCTTACAATTTTATCCTGTGTTAATTTCAGTTTTTGAAATCGAAAAATTCCAAATTGAGTGAAAAAAAAAATAGAAAAAAAATCGACCCACGTTTTCCTAAACGGGGGCTGTTTTCTGTCATCCACTGGATTTTTGAGAATTTTTTCAGATTTTTAAAAACGGGGCATTCTCAATCAACTTCAAAAATTCATAACAAATTAACGGTTTGATAAAAAAAATCTGATACAAATTTAGGACGCGTTTTTTTACTCAGTAGAATGTTCGTAAAAAACATGGAATGATTTTGAGATGGTCAAGGTTCATACACTGGTCGAGTTCGCGTCGAATGCCCCATATACAATCCGTAAGCTAGAAAAGCACGGAATCGTGGTGCTACTGTCGAGCTCTCGTCACGGTCGACTGATAAAAAGGTATATAAAAGAAAAGAGCAAAAGTAACCAGAGAAAAAAAATGTATCTCATAATTCTTCAGCTCACGATCGACGGTAATAGCAGCCCCATCGGCCCGAGGTTGAAACGTCAATTTTCCACAGCGAGCAGGTATCACTGAGCCAGCTACTGTATTGGTTTTCCTTTTCACGGGTTAATGCAGTTTGATCGATCGATCGCAGTCCCATCATCTACTAGGGGGAGACCGACGAGAAACGAACAAAAATTCATTACAAATCGAAAAATTGACTTTTTCAAAAATCACTTGTCGCAAGGTCTTCAGACACACGGATGATCCGATTACGCCTCTCGACGTCTCATTTTCTTCGGAGAGCAATTCTTCATCGTGTGAATGAGGGAAACTGAGAAAAAAAATCCTGCGATAAGTTATGGTCAGTTATCGAAACGTTTAGCGACAATCTAGTCACTCTTTTGCTGATAACTTGGTCCAAAAATTTTCTTTTTCAATTTCCCTCGGTCACACGATGAAGGATTGCTTTCCGAAGAAAATGAGACGTCGAAAGACGTAATCGGATCAACCGTGTGCCTGAAGACCTTACGACAAGCGATTTCTGAAAAAGTCAATTTTTCGATGTGTAGGATATAAATGATGATTTTTTTGGAGTATGAAGAATTTGTTGAATCGCGCTGTACTGGTTGCCTCAACCCTGTTTTTAGCCACTCTGTATTATTCACGTATGAGTAGATCCTGCAGCTGCTATATAAATTATATTAACGCTAATAATTGGATGAGTGCTCGAGTACCTCCATCATTTCAGTATGGTTAATCAAGAATGAATTCAATTCAATTCCGTATTGTATAGATAGATGCGAGAATTTATCGGAATTAAATTCTAGACGCATTTCACGTTTGCATATATGATACCGATTATCGCATTCGCGATAATTGATGATTAACAAATCCGCCAGCTGTTTGATACTCTGAACGATGTTCAATCATTTCTCCAATGTACGAAACGAAACGATCAAAAATTCCTTCAACAAATCCATGAAATCCAGCCAAAGTCTCGCGGATTTACTGCGGATCACTATCAGATTCAGAGGGAATTTCGGATAATCCACATGCGGATTTCGTCCTACACGTACAGTGGAAGTTCGAGAACTGAGAACGAGCCCCTTTCCGATGAGGTGCTCGTATTCAGTTTTTTCTTCATATCTCGACAACTGTTGATCCCATCGTCACAGAGGTTATTACAAAAATGAAGCTTATTAAATTCTCTACAACAAAGTTGGAATACATTTTTTTCATATCTTTGATAGTTTTTGTGTAATACAAGGCCGAAAGTTTCGATATTTGTATAGAACTTTGTGAGAATTATGTACTTACTCACTGGTGTATTAGAGACAAACTACCGAAGATACGAGAAAAATGAATTGAACCTTTCTTGTAGAGAATTTAGTAAGCTTCATTTTTTGTAATGACGTCCGTGACGATAGGATCAATATTTGTCGAGATATGATGAAAAAACTGAATTCAAGCACCTTTGGTCAATGATACTGATTAATTTTCCTATTCGCTATCGATTCTTGCCATGAAACATCGGGATACCAACAATTTCACCGAGATCGAGTGATCAGCTGATAGAGAGAAAAATGTCGATAACATGCAATATAGCGTCAATCAGTCCGTCGGAGGGGTGACTCAAAATGAGTGACATTTGTGTAATTGAGTTCGTTTTTCTTTTCTACATGATCAGAACTAAAAAAAAAGGGTAAAATTTATTTTCAAAATGAAAACAAATCAAAATCGAATTATTGGGATACAATAAATGATTTTATTTCTCAATTTCCTCATGTTTTCATCTCCTTTTTCCAACTTCGTGAATCAATAAAGTCTCAAGAGTTTTCCGCACTTATTGCAGTGCAGAAACAAAATGAAAAAAAAAGCGTGAATACAGTATTGAGTCATTAGTCGGTAGCAAGAGAGAAAGAATTGGCTACAGACTGTAAATGCATTTGCATTATATTGATATAGGTAAAAGTGGAAATGGTAAAAAATTTTGCACAAATTATAAAACGATTTGCATATCAAATCAAATATTATGTAGAGTTGCACAGTCTTCGTTACAGATCCACTGTTATATTGGACAGCAGTGTGCACAGCATCGCGGTTAAAAGAATCTAAAATGGAAAAGTAAGAAACCAATAAGAAAAAAAAACTATGAAACTATAATAATAATAATAATAATAATAACAGTAAGAAAAAAATTAATTACTCCAGCACTTCGAATTCGCTCGACTGCAGCGTACGACTGCAGCGTAGCACCACCCTTTCGTAATATCAATTTAATTAAACTACTTTTCCTCAAACTTGTATTTAAGAATGATTTTCATACATATATGTATATTTATGAGATGTAGAACGAAATCAGTAACTGATACTAATAGTTACAAGTATTTTTGTTTCTTTTTCTTCCGTTCGGCAACATTCAAATTTAATAATTTCCCGCCAAAATTGAAATATAGTCTCAGATGAATCAATATTCCTGTAAACCTATATTTCGATATTAATGCGACGTTTGAGAAGCTATTGGGATCCGACATGTAGCAACACGACGTCTGGTGGCGGAAACGCAAACTCGTCTAACGCAGATAGCTTCGCGACTTCCTATGGTATTCAGTGTAATTTTGGGGAAATTGAATCAATGAAAACAAATTAATGCACAGACAGAAGTTTATGGAACGATGTCTCAATGTGAAACCAATTTCTTTTCTACAGCTTATGAGTGCCCAAATGATGATTATGAACGCATTTACCGAGTAATCTAGAATTTAAAATACACGTGTACTAGCATAGGGCAATGCATGGCGCATATCGTTTGGCGGCGGAAACGCGAACTATTCTAGTACAAACTTTCGCTAAGCCACGCCCACAGGTCGGATCCCAATACTAGAAGAAGAAGTGCTGGTAACAAGTAGTTTGTTGACTTTCCGTTTCTCTGTTTTCTTGTAATCTCCACGTTTTGAGGTTATGTATCACATCAAAATTTTGGCGGACGATATCTCGAGAACGAGGGCGCGGATTTTGGCCAAATTGGGCTCAATTGACGCGGTTTTTCTGAACCTAGAATTGATTAAATTTTGGCTTTGATCGGTTCGGTACTTTTTGAATCATTTAGATAACAAAATTCTCAAAAATGGAATCAAAATGACGATATCTTGAGATCGGATCAACTGATTCGAATGAAATTTGGTACCACATGGTTTTTTGGGTCACTTATTACGAATTTGAAGTCAGATTTTCAAAATTTAGAATGGCGGATCCAATTTGCTGAGGAAAAAACCACTAAAAACGTTCTAAATCTCATGAAAATTGGTACTAGAAGTTTTTTTTTGAACCGCTGAGGTCAGTTTTGCAAAATTAAGTTCAATTTCAAAGTCTGGCTCATGTTTTATTTCAAGCTTCAAAAGTTGAAACACAGAATAGAGTCTTGAATAATTCTTCTCATCTTCGTCAAAGACGGAACAAAATTCCGAATCTCATTCGTTTCATTCCATAGTTGATTTTCAAGTTTGAAAATTTCTCTCACGCCTCTTTCTTCGAGCCAGTTTTCCGAGTCTGGTATCTTCCAGGCTGATTCTACGCCGTATGGAGACGTTTCTACACATAGAAACACACAGAGCGCGATACACGAGTGTATCCCGGAAAATTTCTAACAAAATTAGTTCCGGTACGGTACAGTAAATATCTGCAACTCGACGAAATAAACTTGTCAAGTTCAATGTACCGTGACGCCTAGTTGCTAGCTTCGCTGGTACACCACCACGTTTACCGCAAAAAAAAAAAGCCCGAAAGCCCAACCCTTGAGAATCTTTACCACTGATTTTCAACGTTCAAGGTGTTTTCTTCAGCGTCTCTTTGACTGGTGAAATTTTTCATTTCAAATACGTTTTTTTTTTTTTTTTGTTTATATATTTCAAAATCTTGACGTTCGATCAAAGAGATTTTTGGATCTCCTCAGGATCTCCTCTCATTATTTCTATCCAACTGATTCGATATCGAACCGAGGAGGATTTGACTCGATTCCATTCGATTTTCAATCAATAAAAATAGAAATGAAAGAATTAGATAACGAGAATGACGTATATTATCCAGATTTATAGACACTGTAGGTACGTATAGATGCAGTTGCAATACTGCAGACACTTCCTCGTCAATTTATCATCCCTTTCTATTTTCTTTTGTAGTATTTTTATTTTATTTTTTGCTCATCTTTTTGTCCGTTTTCCGTTTTTCTTTCTTTTATTTATCCAATACCGAGTCTGGTACCAGAGCGCTTTTACTACTGCTCATATAATCACATCCGGGGATGCCGTGTCCTTTTTATTTTATCCCCTTTTTTACTGTATATTATGCAAAGGCATGACTGACGCGACGCGATGCGATGCGGCGAAGAATGGAAACTAAAAGATACGGAAGCTTCCGCAGCGAGGACAATACTCTTCGATTATTTATTCAATCTTCCGGATGATTAAACGAGAGAAAAGAAAATTGTGAGAAGAAATGAATAAATACATTTTCAAATAAATTCATTGTCAGTCAGACTCAAATTGTGTCTCATTTTGATATCGGTCTTATATTTCACGAAAGATTTTTGCACTTCCTATTCTTGTTCTTCTTCTTCTACATATTCTTCTTCTTCTTTTTCTTTCTCTTTCTTCTTCTGCCTCTTTCTCTTTCTTCTTCTGCCTCTTTTTCTTTCTTCTTCTTCTTCTTCTTCTACTTCTTTTTCTTTCTTCTTCTTCTTCTTCTCTTTTTTCTTTCTTCTTCTTCTTCTTCTTTTTCTTTTTCTTTCTTCTTCTTCTTCTTCTACTTCTTTTTCTTTCTTCTTCTTCTTCTTCTTCTCTTTTTTCTTTCTTCTTCTGCCCCTTTTTCTTTCTTCTTCTTCTTTTTTTTTTCTTCTTTTTCTTCTTTTTCTTTCTTCTTCTTCTTCTTCTTTTGCTTCATCTTCTTCTTTTTCTTCTTTTTTTTACTTCTTCTTTCTTCTGTTTCTTTGTTCTTCTTCTTCTTTTGCTTCTTATTTTTTTTCTTTCTTCTTCTTCTTCTTTTTTGTCTTCTTCTTCTTCTACTTCTTCTTCATTTTCTTTCTTATTCTTCTTCTTCTTTTGCTTCTTCTTCTTTTTTCATGAACTCCTCACTAATCGATGCCAAAAAAAAAAAAATTTTTTCTAAATGGACCCTTATTTTCGTCCCAATAATCGAATACCTTACTAACGCCAATATATACGTTATGAAAAAGATTGAAGAATCTTTTATTAAAATTCTATGGTAAATCCATGCACCCTTATATCCAACGAACGACCCATCTTCCTCGGTATTCATGACTCGTTTTCGCCAATGTTTTCCTTATATATATTATTTTCTTCTTTTTTGCTCGAATTAAATTTATTATTATTTTTCATTCAGTTTCTTACTTCAATCCTGTTATAAGTTATGGTCAGTTATCGAAACGTTTAGCGACAATCTGGTCACTATTTTGCTGATAACTTGGTCCAAAAATTTTCTTTTGCAATTTCCCTCGGTCACACGATGAAGAATTGCTCTCCGAAGAAAATGACACGTCGAGAGTCATAATCGGATCAAACGTGTGTCTGAAGACCTTACGACAAGTGATTTTTGAAAAAGTCCATTTTTCGATTAATGAACTTTTGATAAGATATCAATGATTTTTCGAGTATGGAGAATTTGTAACTATTTTCCTTCTATCATAACTCGACCGTGAATCAACTAACCCCCTTCTTCCCACATTATCTCCGTCCCCATCATTCCCTCCTTATTTATTACATATCTGACTATACCTACCCCGTACCGATATGTGTGCAATAATTTTCCGATAAGGCCGCACGTAATAACGTCCCGGGGCCGGGGGCTACCACCGCGCTGGCTAATCCTCACGGGGAGGACAGCTCTGTAATTGGCTCCACCGCGGCCGCAAGGCCGCTGAGACTAGTATTATACCTTACCAACCTCGTAACGATCCACTCGTAAAAATGATTCATGATTCGCGAAAAGTCCCACCGCGTCACTACTTCGGCTATGGTTCATTGTTAGCCAATTATAACTTGGCTGAGGCTCGATGTACGTAACCTCAAAATCGATAGGGAATTTCATTCTGATCAAAAAGGTAGCAGATATCCACGAGGATAAGGGGGGCTTGATAATTATTGAATATACAGTTTTCAGAAACTATAAAAAATATGGAATATTCAGCGATTTAATAATTTCGATTTTTCAGAAGCCACGTGGCGTCAGTCGCCATGTTGTTGCGATGGCCACGGACGCCACGGTGACCGCGAAATTCAAACGCTGTAATATTGAAAGACTTGATTTACCTACGTGAAAACAAAATAAAAACAAAAAATATACTTTTTGTGTATCAAAAATACTCATATCTTCGTTTTTTAAATTGCCCACCTCGCCATCTTCTTCTTTATCGATAATTTAAAGATTATTTCCATTAATTGGTTGATATTCTGATCAAAGTACCTATATTGTATATTTTTCCACGAAAAACGTGACTGGCTACAGTTCGCCGAAGGGATTGACGTCGACGTCGACGTCGACGTCGTCACGACGTTTGCAGAAAATCAAGTTGTTTACTCTACCAATGAATCCTTCGCGTTTTTCTCTGGGAAAAAAGATCGTCTTGTATTTTGCCTCGACGACATGACGCGAAGTGGAGGAACAAATTCACCCTTCTATTCTTCCCTTTTCCAACTCATCCTCGCAGAATACGAGCCCAGCTGCCAGAAAAGAAATTAGATTCTATCTTTTCGAATCCCCAAAGGCGAAATCCCAGATTTGGTGGGTCAGATGGGTTTTCGATCTTTTTTTTATTTCACACTTCGAGTCTGTTGATTGATTTTTTTCGTTATTCGATAGATTAGAGAAAAATATAACAGTTGAATTTAGCGATCATCAAAACGATTCAACGAAATTTTAGATTACTAGGAATCGACCATTCAGATTCAGGGAGATTTTTGGACATTTTGAAACTATCTCGTATAACAAAAAATTCCTGACGCAAAAACATTCGATTTTCTCAGCCTAAAATGCACTGGACGACTCGATCCGAATTCAGTTTTTCCATCATATCTCTACAACTATTGATCCTATCGTCACGGAGTTGATCATAAAAAATGAAGCTACTAAATTCTCTACAAGAAAGATTCAATACATTTTTCTCGTATCTTTAATATTTTGTCTTTCATACACCTGTGACTACGCACATAATTCTCACCAGGCAACCTGGGACGAGAAATACAGATATCGATACTTGTAGCCTTGTATTACACAAAAACTATCAAAGATATGAAAAAAATGTATTCCACACTTATTGCAGAGAATTTAATAAGCTTCATTTTTTGTAATAACCTCCGTGACGATAGGATCAACAGTGATGGGGATATGATGAAAAAACTGAATTCAAGCACCGAATAACAAATTTTTACTAATCAATTTTTCTATTTTTTCTAATTCGACTTTTCAACTTCTCGCTTCTGTGTTTTCAGAAGAACAACGAAAGTTATTTTATTCACCCCGAAAATAAAAATTTTAGGTTCCACCAAATCTACTCCGATCATTTTCAGTTGGACGTCTGTATACACTTGTATGTGATCAAACTTTTGCTCCGACGATATCTCGAGAACGAATGATCCGATTTTGATTGGATTGGGGTCAATCGACGTGACTTTTCCGAACCCAAAACTGCTGGTCAGATCAGATTTTGGCTTCTATCGGTTCAGTGGGTTTCAAATTTTTCATTCGAAAAACACTATTCTAAAAAACAATCGAAAATTACGATATCTGGAGATCAGATGAATTTTTGATTCGAATGAAATTTGCTACTCAAAAGTTGCTTTCTGCGTCACCGATCACGAATCTGGATTCAAACTTGCAAAAAAAAAAATCAAAAAAATCTGATTTTAATGAAATTTGAAGAAAAAAAATGGCTGAAAATCTAATGATTAGAATATCAGAATAATCGCGTGAATTGAAATAAATATTTCAAATATATTGAAAAAGCTTAGCTGTAAGAATCATTTTCTAGGATTAAAAAAAGAATGTGCAAAAATTAAATGAATTGCAATTTTTTTTACAAATTCAATAACACAGCATGATTTGAAAAAATTGAAAACGATTGTTAGAATCACAAAAAGAAAAAGAAAAAAAAATAGGAAGTCGAAAGGCCAGCCTAAATCAGCTCAAATTTTTTCCTTAAGGTTCTTATCTTATCGCTGTCAATGGACATGAAGATAATAACAACAATGATAATAATGATAATAATAATAATAATAATAATTGTGTAGTCGGTTTTGGGTTCAATCTACGTGGAATTCTAAATTAAACCCCCCCCTTAACGTCAAACCCTGTGTATATACATATACCATATTTAGCGGTTTCTACGAGCCAGAATTGCAGAAACAGTTGCTAATTGTCGTGCTGGGTAAACGACAAACCACGATCTGCCCCCCATTCATCTGCACCCTCGCGACTTTGTGTTTCTCTCCTTCTAAGTTCTATCCGAGGGTTGCAAAAGAAGAAGAAAAAAAAAAATTCAGCTGAAATTAAAACCAGCTGAAAAGTATGCAAATAGAAAGAAAAGGAAAAGCAGAAAAAAATTGTTAGCAACAAAACAAAAAATGAAAATGAAAATGAAAATGAAATGAGAGAGAAGGAAGAATAAGCAACGAAGAGGGATGAAAAAAAAAGTACCTTAAAAACGAACAAGAAGGACATATCCTTTTTTTCTATTATTTTCTTCTTTTTTTTATTCTTGTTTTTCTCTTTTTCATCTTTACAATGATTGATTGGATTGATGGAAAATTGTCATTCAAATATTTTCAATTCGTAATGTAAAGAAAAATTCATGGAAAATGAAGCTAGAAAATTAATAAAATTAATAAATATATATAAATCAATTATATAACGAGTAGGCAAATAAATAATAATAATAATAATAATAATACATTTTTTTATTAATTAACAATACGATGATTTTTTTATAAGAAATTTCTAATTTTTATCAAATTTTGATCATCGTTATGATAATTGTTTCCCTCGTTTACTTTCTTTCTTTGTTTATTTTTGTTTTATAATTTTTTATTTTTTTTATAAGTTTATCTAGAAATTTTGAAGACGAGAAGAAGAAAAAAACAAACCATAATAATGACGATAACAAATATAAAAATTTATATGGAAAAGATGAAGAAAAATTGGGGGGAGAAGAAGAAAATCTAGAAATTGACATATATAACAGTAAAGTACGTGGTCGGATGTCCAGTTCGGATGTCCAGAAAATTTCTCAATTCTGATACAGCAAAGTCTCCATCATTATTCTCAGCATGTTATTATTATTATTATTATTGATACTATTATTATTATTATTATTATTATTATTATTATTATTATTATTATTATTATTATTATTATTATTATTATTATTATTATTATTATTATTATTATTATTATTATTATTATTATTATTATTATTATTATTATTATTATTATTATTATTATTATTATTATTATTATTATTATTATTGTTGTCATTTTTATTATTCGATTTCGCTGATAGAAATTCGTCATGTCTGGTATAAATTCCAATGTTTCGTTATACTCGACTGATATTTTCCGTTATTATTATAAACAATTCGACATGCCGGCTACAAATCCCGATGTTTCGTCACTTGACTGATATTTTTCGATATTATAATAAACAATTCGACTTGCCGGCTATAAATCCCGATGTTTCGTCACTTGACTGATATTTTTCGATGTTTTATCTCGAGGTTCACACGCCCCTGCAGGGCGTGCCACGCGGTTCACGCGCCCCTGGCCGACTCTTTCGCGAATATTCTCTCTCCCTCTGCAGGGCGTGAACAAACGAAATCTAAGTTCATTACATTCAATCTCTCTTTCTCTGTCTATTTCTAAATTGGAAAATATACGTGCTTATGGGGAAACTTATTATCCCCTATTATATTAAAGTACGTGAGGAATGTCCGGATGTCCGGATGTCCAGAAAATTTAGACCAAGCCGTGTGACGTAGTAAGGTAAGGAACGGCCAGGCCGGCAGCCGAGGAGAGGGAGGGGGAAACTCAGCGCCGGGTGAACCGAGCGGGTCGGACGGGGTACTGGCCCGGGTAGAGGGGAGACCAGGCAGTTGGGCCTAGGGATCGGATCGGGACGGAGCTGTTACTTTACCGACATTTTCCGATAATATAATAAACAATTAGTCATGCCCACTACAAATTCCGATGTTTCGTTACTTTACCAAAATTTTCCGATATTATTATAAACAATTCGTCACGCCGGCTATGAATCCCGATGTTTCGTTATTGGACTGATACTTTCCGATATTATTAAAAACAATCGTCATGTCGGCTATGAATCCCGATGTTTCGTTACTGGACTGATACTTTCCGATATTATTATTATAAACAATTCGTCACGCCGGCTATGAATCCCGATGTTTCGTTACTTGACTGATATTTTCCGATATTATTATAAACAATCGTCATGTCGGCTATGAATCCCGATGTTTCGTTACTGGACTGATACTTTCCGATATTATTATTATAAACAATTCGTCACGCCGGCTATGAATCCCGATGTTTCGTTACTGGACTGATACTTTCCGATATTATTATTATAAACAATTCGACATGCCGGCTATAAATCCCGATGTTTCGTTACTTGACTGATATTTTTCGATATTATTATAAACAATCGTCATGTCGGCTATGAATCGCGATGTTTCGTTACTGGACTGATATTTTCCGATATTATTATAAACAATTCGAGATGCCGGCTATAAATCCCGATGTTTCGTCACTTGACTGATATTTTTCGATATTATTATAAACAATTCGTCACGCCGGCTATGAATCTCGGTGTTTCGTCACTTGACTGATATTTTCCGAAATTATTATAAACAATTCCACATGCCGGCTATAAATCCCGATGTTTCGTCACTTGACTGATATTTTTCGATATTATTATAAACAATTCGTCACGCCGGCTATAAATCCCTATGTTTCGTTACTTTGCTGATACTTTCCGATAATATTATGAACAATTCGTCATGCCGGCTATAAATACCTATCTTTCGTTACTTGACTGATATTTTTCGATATTATTATAAACAATTGGACATGCCGGCTATAAATCCCAATGTGTCGTTACTTGACTGATATTTTTCAATATTGTTATAAACAGTTCGACATGCCGGCTATAAATACCTATGTTTCGTTACTTGACTGATATTTTTCGATATTATTATAAACAATTCGACATGCTGGCTATAAATCCCTATGTGTCGTTACTTGACTGATATTTTTCGATATTATTATAAACAATTCGTATTGCCGGCTATAAATCCCTATGTGTCGTTACTTGACTGATATTTTTCGATATTATTATAAACAATTCGTATTGCCGGCTATAAATCCCTATGTGTCGTTACTTGACTGATATTTTCCGAAATTATTATAAACAATTCGACATGCCGGCTATAAATCCCGATGTTTCGTTACTTTACTGATATTTGCCGACATTATTATAAACAATTCGTCATACAGACCATAAATCCTGATGTTTTGTTACTTTACTGATATTTTCCGATATTATTCTACACAATTCGTCATGCCGGCTATAAATCTCCATGTTTCGTTACTTTGCTGATATTTTCCGATAACATTATTTTTTTTATTTCGATAATACCCATTAGTTTTTGATTTCGATAATACCCAGGTCGTGGACACAGAGAACAATTTACGAATAAGATTGATTAAACAGATGATTCACATATCCAAAAACAATTCCGTTAACAAACGTACTGATATTCAAAACCTCAGTCACCTCTATTCAGGAATCCTAAATTTGAATTAACCGCCTCAATAGATCGATATGTGAACCATCTCTCAAAAATCGATCCAGATCGAACAATCGAAATATACGTTTAAGAAAATTTCAAATTACTTCCTCCGCGATCGTCAAAGCACACGCATCGACGTAAGGAGTCAAATGTAAGTTACAACTTAATCCTAGAGTAAAATTCTGCAGATAATTAGTTTATAAGTACTTTGTACAACAATAAGATTCTAATGTATAAAAATGTTATTATAGCCTGAAGATGGCCGGCCGGGCCCGGCCGAAACGTCGCCCTTTGTTTTTTCAATAAACAAAAATTCATACAAAAAATGACCTTCTCCGACGAGTTTCACCAATAGATAACATTATGAACAATTTGTTATGCTACTACTATCTACTGTCAATCCCGATGTTTCGTTACTGGACTGATATTTCTTGATATGATTATCCTAATTATAAATCCCGATGTTTCGTCACTTCACTGATATTTTCCGATATTATCATAAACAATCCGTCATGCCGGCGATAAATCCCGATGTTTCGTTACTTGACTGATATTTTTCGATATTATTATGAACAATTCGACATGCCGGCTGTAGATCCCGATGTTTCGTTACTTGACTGATATTTTTCGATATTATTATAAACAATTCGACATGCCGGCTATAAATCCCAATGTGTCGTTACTTGACTGATATTTTTCAATATTGTTATAAACAGTTCGACATGCCGGCTATAAATACCTATGTTTCGTTACTTGACTGATATTTTTCGATATTATTATAAACAATTTCACATACCGGCTATAAATCCCGATGTTTTGTTACTTGACCGACAATTTTTAATATTATTATAAATAATTCGACATGCCGGCTATGAATCTCGGTGTTTCGTTACTTGACTGATATTTTTCGATATTATTATAAACAATTCGACATGCCGGCATCAAATCCCGATGTATCGTTACTCGTCTGATATTTTTCGATATTATTATAAACAATTCGACATGCCGGCTATAAATCTCGATGTATCGTTACTCGACTGATATTTTTCGATATTATTATAAACAATTCGACATGCCGGCTATAAATCCCAAGATTCGTCACTTGACTGATATTTTTCGATATTATAAACAATTCGACATGCCGGCAATAAATCCCGATGTATAGTTACGCGACTGATATTTTTCGATATTATTATAAACAATTCGACATGCCGGCTATAAATCTCGGTGTATCGTTACTCGACTGATATTTTTCGATATTATTATAAACAATTCGACATGCCGGCTATAAATCCCGAAGTTTCGTTACTTGACTGATATTTTTTCATATTATTATAGACAATTCGTCATACCGGCTTTGAATCCTGATGTTTCGTTACTTGACTGATATTTTTCGATATTATTATAAACAATTCGTCGTGCCTACTACGAATTCTGATGTTTCGTTACTTTACTGACAATTATTATTATTATTATAAACAATTCGTCATGCCGGCTACGAATCCCGATGTTTTATTTCTTTACTGGGATTTTTCGATATTATTAGTAACAACTTGTCATGTCTATTATACATTTCTCGTCTTCGTTGCCTTCCCGGTTATTATCAATATCATTATCAACACTTTGTCATGTCTGCTATATATCCGGATGTTTCGTCACTTCACTGATAGTTTTCGATATTATTATAAACAACGAACGTTGCTTGCGTGGCAAAATCTCCACAAGACCAATGCGGAAGCACGTCAGTATTTGTACTGCGAAATTCCGAATCATCGTATGTTCTATAAGAAGAACACAGAGTGCACGAAATGAAAGGAATTTGTGAAAGCCGTATTGAGCAGAATGTATTCCGTGAGTCCCAGGAAAACAGTGCGTTATTATTTGAGATCGTTGTCATTACGTCTTCGGGGAGCACAATCATACGATGATTTGCGAACTGACGAAGGTACGACATACTCATCCTTTTTTGGGGCAGCTGTAGCGCGAAAGGTAGTTACTGATGACGAGCAATCAGACGAATGTTTGGCTAAAGCTGGATCGTGTATTAAATTTCCGACGGAGATGTGTAGGCTGTTTGCGTAAAATCGAAATACGAGTTGGTCGATCGAAACGAATAGAATGAAACAATCGAACGAAAGGCCTTGCAGGTGATCGATGAAATACTCATATTTCATGGATTCACGTGGCAAAATTTCAATTTACCGGACTTAAAAGAAGGTTACGTATTTACGTGTGTCACAGACAATGTCGAAGACATCACTGCTATCGAATCGAATCACTGCTATGCGTGCTGTACGTCGCGTAGGCATAAGTGTATTCATTTGGATGGTCCAGGTGGCAGCAAAAAAAGTTATTGACGTTTTTTATTGAGAAGTATGGGATTGATAGTGCTGCCTGTAGCATGGACTGGAATCGCAGCGAATCTATCAAAAGGAGGAAGAACTGCACACTCCACTTTAAAACTATCGTTACAATCAAATAAATGCTTAACGTGTAATTTCAAATCGAATTCTGCACAAGGGTCGCACATTCGAGATGTGAAAGTTAGAATCTAGAAAGTACGCACTGGAGGCTGTTGACCGTATGTTAAGAGATGTATGCGAATTTAATGAACCATTCGGTGGTAAAATAGTCCTAATTTCTGGGGATTTTCGGCAAACGTTACAAGTTGTGAGACGTGGGAGTAGAACACAAATTTTAGAGGCCTGTGTGACAAGAAGCAGCGTATGGAATCAATTTGTATTATACTTGTCATTGAATCAACAACGAAATATTGTCAGAAAATTAAAAGTGTTGGAGTAGAATAAATGAGTGTCGATACACGATACACTTCGAAGACGAAGATAATACTGATATGAGTAATATTCTCCCGATAGCATTCATGAATTCATTGACACCCAATGGTCTTCCACCTAATAACCTAACGCTAAAAGTGGGCAGTATCGTTATTCAATCCTCTACCGATTTCAATTGCACAGCGTGATAGTATACACTCCCAAAATATTTGAAATACCACTGACAACCGAGCGAGCGAAGCGAGTGAGGAACAACGCTCTCTTCCGACCGAGTGAGTGAGCGAAGCGAGCGAATGAGGAACAACGCCTTCTAGTTGACATAAAGTGAGAAGAAAGTGAATCAGAAGTTTTAATAACCTTTCAAATTGCTTCTTTTTCTAACGTTTTTCGGCTTATCGTGTCAAAAAATCACAAGAAAAGAAGGAAAAAAGGGAGGTGAAAAAAGACACAGATAATTATCTCGAGGACTTGGATAAATCGGACTTATACAGGCAGCAATAACTTCAGGATTAAGGATTCTGAAAAACGTGTTCATTGACAGTATCAAATTTTTTCTGGGATCTAATCACTAAAAAATTGAATTTTTTTGCTGTGACAATCTAAAAAAAAATGGTCCAGACATAAAAACGTAAAGAGAAAGAGAAAATTTCTTCAGTTACGTGAAGAAATGCGAAAACCTTTGTCCTCGGTTTTTGAGTTTTGTTTTCTCCTCACGGTTTCACACGAATTCATTTTCGAAATAACCGTTGCTCCTCGTAGAAGGTAAAATTCCTGAGTATCGTGACGTCGTCGTCGTCGTTTTTCTGAAGATTTTTCTAGTCACCTTTCTGTCAGAGACAGAAACAAATTATTTTTGAAAAACTGTAGACTGAGAACCTCAAAAAAAATTTTGAGGGTTTAAAAACTTGTAAAAAAAAATGGAAAAATTCTTTATACTCGGAAATTTCAGATCCTCAAAAACCATGAAGTGAAAATGAAATTGAAATAAAAATTGTTTCTCTATTTCGAAAATTACTTCATTTCAATTTTTCATACCCTTTTTTTCATCAGTATCTTCCAAAGTCATCTAAAAATAAAGATTTTATGAAAGAATTCCATAAAACTTATCTGAAATATGATCCCGACTACATTAGCCTTGTCATTTATCATTTCAAATCTCATTATCATTTTATTACTCATCTCTTCATCCTGTGATTGGATCGTCCGAAGAAATCGATCCGTTCATTTTCATTTTATGGTCTTGAAGTCCCAAGAAGTTAGAGTCCCTCGAAGTCTTTAAAGTCCTGTGAATTGTCTTTGAAGTTTCATGAATTCCCACGAAGTTCAAGTCCCACAAAGTCCCTTCAGTTTCATGAAATCCTGTGAAGTTTTTCAAGTCCTTGAAGTCCTGCTAATTGTCTTTGAAGTTTCATGAATTCCCACGAAGTTCAAGTCCCTCAAAGTCCCTTCAGTTTCCTGAAATCCCGTGAAGTTTATCAAGTTCCTGAAGTCCTGTGATTTGTCTTTGAAGTTTCATGAATTCCCACGAAGTTCAAGTCCCTCAAAGTCCCTTGAATTCCCTGAAATCCCGTGAAGTTTATCAAGTCCCTGAAGTCCTGTGATTTGTCTTTGAAGATTCATGATTTCCCACGAAGTTTGAGTCCCTCAAAGTCCCTTCAATTTCCTAAAATCCTCTAAAGTTTTTCAAGTCCTTGAAGTCCTGTGAATTGTCTTTGAAGTTTCATGAATTCCCACGAAGTTTAAGTCCCTTAGAGTCCCATGAAGTGAAATATCGTGGATTCCCTCGAAGTCTCATGAAGTCCAGAAGTTTGGTGTACGCAATTTTTCTGATTGGTCGACCCCTAGAGAGCCTGTAGCTCAATGTACGATCAGTTCATTAATCGATTGATCGTGTGTCCCTAAACGGTTGTTCAAAATCGCCGGCTCACACGGTGTAGAATAGGAAAGCTTCACATTCTTCAAGAACTCTAAAGTGGTGTAGTACAGTAGCACACGCCATCAGAGATGGTTATACTTAGGACAAGGGTATCATGGAATTACTCACCCTACCACTACCGAGTAAATCCTCCTTGTCGAGGATCAGAATCACGTGGTGGTTGGTCTAGAAGACTAGAGTAGAGGAAGAGGAAGAGGAAGAGGAGAGAAGAACAAGGAACCAGATGAGACCGACGTGACCTGCCTCCTGGATCATGGGTACACACTACATAGCCACGTGCCAATCTACTATACGTCATGTCTGCTATACGTGTGTGTGTATATGTGACCGAAAAAGGAGGGCAATAACCAAAGTTCGTACAAAGTGGTCAGAATTTGGAATCAAAAATAAACTTTATCCCCTTTAGGACTTATTTCGGTGTCTGAGTAATTTGATGATACTTTTTTCATCAAATATCGACCTTTTTGATCGCGGTACAATGATCGAAATATCAATGAATGTGTCTCAACTTTGAAAAAAAAAATATAAAAAATGAACGAGTCGCATTTTTTTCTGAAACCGAAAATAAAAAAAAAAGAGGAGAACGTTGAAGAAATTTATTATCACCGCATCTGGCAAGCATACATAACCAGGGCGTTCGAATTCGGACCGTGACAAACGCGATAAGGGCAGACTAGAGGGGATCGTACAGAATTTAGCGTTCGCGTCACGACGTGGGGTTCGATTGTTCGATGGAGTTGACACGTCGACACTAGGATATATATTGTAAAGCCGGAAGTAGACAAAACAATGGGCATTGTTATGTGTGAGCTCTCTCTCATCCTACAGAGAAGAAAATATGTCAATTTTTCTATTTTCTCTCATCATGCATCCTCGATAGTCCAGTCGAATTAGCAAAAATAGATAAATTGATCAGTGAAGAACCGACAGGTGCTTGAATTCAGTTTTTTCGTCATATCTCGACAACTATTGATCCCATCGTCACGGAAGTTATTACAAAAAATGAAGCTTATTAAATTCTCTACAACAAGTGTGGAATACATTTCTTTCATATCTTTGATAGTTTTTGTGTAATACAAGGCTAAAAGTATCGATATCTGTATTTCTCGTCCCAGGTTGCATTGTGAGAATTATGTGCGTATACACTGGTGTATCAGAGACAAACTATCAAACATACGAGAAAAATGTATTGAACCTTTCTTGTAGAGAATTCAGTAAGCTTCATTTTTTATAATAACCTCCGTGACAATAGGATTAATAGTTGTTGAGATATGACGTAAAAACTGAATTCGAGCACCATTGATTCGAGATACCGGATCCTTACTAATCAATTTTTCCATTCACTGTATTTATTCCATCTAATTTGACCAGACTACGCGATAAAAAATTACCAAAAACGCCACGCTGCTACTGTAGCTGTAACTGTGACCGTCGAATATAGAGGGCAGGCCATTTTACGGTGGGATTGTCGGTTTAATTACTGCAGGGTTAATTCCGTCTCGTTTCTCGTTGCTCATCTCAGCTTTTTGCTACTTTTCCCTTGAGAAGAAGAACGTACCCTTAATATCTGCCTCAGCCTCAGCCTCAGCCTCAGCCTCAGTCTACAACTTCTGTGCAGAGGGCCGAAGTTGAGGGACAATTTTGTTACCTTATTTGAACCTTATTAACTGCCTCTCATTCCTACTCCGCCCACTTACTCGATGGTTACGGGTAATTTGAGTCGAGGTATAATTTGCGGAAGGCTTTTAACCCCTCGGAGAAAGGAAACGGTCTTTAGATACTTTTTAGAATTTCTTTTGTAACCAGACGATTTTATAATAGCCACTTGTTCAAATCGTTGGAATCATTCAAAATCGGTTTACCGGCTTTAAATTACTTTGACACGATTTGAAATCTCATAAAGACATTTTTCCAAAAAAAACTTGAAAGGAAAGGGAAAAAGTCAAAGGAGTTGAGTAGCCAAAATTCGAGCGGATGGGGTTCGACTCTATGTAGAATTTATGAAACTACGTTAGCACGCCTTCATTTTTATCCAACAATCTTGTCACAAGATAAAATAAATTGAAAAAAAAATTACTACATTAATTCATGAAACATATTTTCAAAGAGGCCTGTTCTAGACTGTCAAAGGAACAACCAAATCAACCCCTTTTTAGTAGAAAAAAAAAAGAAAAAAAACTGGATTTGGGATAAAACGGTGAAACGGGTGAACCAAAAAAATCAAAAAAATATCTCAACCCTCAAACTGCGGGTTGATTTAAACAGGTTTTTTTTCTTCTTTTTGTTTTTTTTTTGACGTCGCTGGTTTCCCCCTCGGTGTCTCTTTCTGCAAAAATTCGAGAAGCGATGTTTATATCAATGGACACGTATGCGTGTGGAGATTGTATCCTCGATATTATGTATGTATGTATGACCGCGGAGCAGGGAAAACTGAAACGGGGTTGGATGAGGAAGGAAAGATACGGTAATGGGTTGGTGCTTGAATTGAAAAACGTTAAAACGATTTCCAATATTTGCAGAAACTCAGGGACTCGCTTTCCACCGCTCAAAGAGCTTTTAATATTTATATCGGATTCTTATTAGCATCGGTATTTATTGCAAAAATGAACGGAAAAACCAAACTAAACGATAAGAGAGAAAAAAAATAAATCACTAAATAAATAAAATGCTCTGCGGTGAAATGAGGTCTTATTGATATATTTTTAATCAAGAAAATTGTGAACTGAAATATTGAGAAGTAGTAGAGAAAAAACTTTGATTTCTTCATTCAACGTATAGAATCACAGTAGTAACGATATTAAATTTTTGTTTCTTACATTTCTGCCGATATCTCACTTCCGGTTGCTTTTAGGTGAAAAATGACCTGATCCTATCTTGAAGATCGTGAAATTCTCTACAAAAATTGTATCAACCATTTTTACCGTTGAATCGACCGTTTCAAAGTTATATTAAAGGCTCAAACCGACAAGATCCAATCAATCAATTGTTCATTTATTTTCTTGGCTTGTCGCGCAAATTCATCAAATTCTTCATATCTCACTTTCGGCTGCTTCTAGGTGAAAAATGACCTGATCCTATTTTGAAGATCGTGAAATTCCCTACAAAAATTGTATCAACAATTTTTACCGTTGAATCGACCGTTTTAAAGTTATAAAGGCTCAAACCGACAAGATCCATTCAAATAATTGTTCATTCATTTTCTTTGCGTGTCGCGCAAATTCATTAAATCCATCATATCTCACTTTCGGTTGTTTCTGGGTGAAAAATGACCTGATCCTATCTTGAAGGTCGTGAATTTCTCTACAAAAATTGTATCGACAATTTTTACCGTTGAATCGACCGTTTCGAAGTTATGCAGTCTCAAACCGACAAAATCCATTCATTCCATCAAATTCACAGACTGGTCAATAAAACCTTTCGATTTCTTCTTTCAGTCAACTTGTACATGAATTTTGATAAAATTATCGATTTTCATGGACATAAAAATATTCTCAAAGAAACAAAATTATCTCATTCCGCTCGAACTCTTGTTCAATCCTGCGAACGTAATTCCGAATGGAAGGAGTCCTGAGACCGCAGAGACCGATGTACGATATTCTTCGGTACACGTAAGAAAACGGAGACGAAGATAATATCGTGGCGTAACTGCTGGGCGACGTTGCATTAAGCTAAGAGCTTCCAACGATCTTTCGCTCTTGAGAGACACAGAGCGAGAGGAGTAGATGGAAGTAGGTAGACAGTATGTGGATTATTTAACACGACTTAAGTATCGAGCTGGCCCAACGCGACCTTCTAGGCGATTAATGCGACCGAAAGTGTCTTCCTCCTACGATATAAGGTCTCATGTCAGCCTGCATAAATATTCTATTCGCGTCTCCAGAGGCGAGAAAACGGCTCGGGTCTCACGTAAACGGTTGGGTCCCACTCACACAGTCACTCACAGCGGCCCCCCCACTCATGCGCGGAGGCGCTGCGCGGTAGACTCGCACATAGCCTCAAAATCTGACTTTGACGCGCTGTATCTCGGCGACAAAAAGTGCTAGAGCACTCGGACACGAAGCAATTTGAAGCTTGTTCCGTTCCCCGTGAAATGAGCCGTCGACCATCGCTATTGAAAAATCTGTCGCAAAGATGTAGTCGATTTAATATTGAAAGACCAAGTTTTAGCAGATTTTTGTCTCATATTTTTCTTATTCGCGTTGCTATATTGTGTCGCGGTTATCGCCGTCTGGTAGACTTCCTGTCTTCCGTCTTACGCGATTAGCCGATTTAAATTTAATCCTCGCAGCCCCCGGCCTGCCTGCCCATCCCTTCGGATGTCGTCGCTTCTCACACCACCTGGAGTATAGGGTTGCTCCGGTGGTCTCTCGTAATGATTTTCACGCGCCAATGCTCACACCTGAAATTTATTCAAATCTATGCACGCGTATTATAGTTCCAATTTTCGGAATAGTACCCGCACCTAACCCCCGGCCCCGGCCCTGACCCGGAACCCAGACCGCAGAACTCAAATCAAACACCCCTTCACAACGTCGTATGTATAATGCGAATATTCCACTCTGGAGAATCTGCGGGATTTAATATTATATCATCGATCTGAATACGTATTCGAGAACATTAATATCAGACTGGTGGCAAAAAGTACTTTTCTACCACACATGCATTAAAAACTCGTGTTTTTTGCCCTTCTTAACAGGATGGAAGCCACAGTTTTCTGACCGGGGCAATAAACCGGGATAAAAACTTGTCAAGCGGGATAAAAACTTGTCAAGAGGGATAAAAACTTTGGCAGCAGGGATAAAAACCTCTCGTAACCATGGTAACGATGAAATAAACTAAGAAAGTGCTGCCCCCAGTGGAGAACACCGTTCTCGTGTTTCTAACCTCACTTTCTCTCGTTTTTAATGCATATGTGGTAGAAAATAACATATGTGCCATGGGAAGGAAGCAGGCGTTTTGTCTCGCGCATTTTGCAGAACTCGTTTTCACTCTCGGGCGCCTTCGGCGCCCTCGAATTGCAACTCGTTCTGCAAAATCCGCGCTCGCCAAAAATCGCCTGCTTCCTTCCCGTGGTGCATAATATACTACTAGGGCAGCACGCGCGCTTCGCGCGCGATTGATCTTTGTTAGCGCTGTAGCGCTTTCATTTTATTTATTTTCATTTAGTCTTTTTCATTTTTGTTCGAATACTTTTTTAAATTCTTTGTTCTTCTTAAAATGTTTGTGTAATTGAACGATTCAAGTAAACAATTCTGTGAATACGTGATTTTTGACTGAATTGCCTCTTCGTTGTTCGCCAAGGTATACATACTTTCAAACTATCCCAGGATCGTACTGGTGATACGGTCACGTCAAATATAGCTGACCGTGATTGAATATATCTTTACGGAGATCTATTCCGATTTTTGAAAATGTTTGCCCTTTTGCTTTGTCAATAGTCATTGCAAAGGCAAACTATATTGGAAATTGACGTCACTTAAATGTGAAAGGGTGACAGGTGTATATCTTCGCAATGTAATGTTATACGGTGTAAATAGATAATTTCGCCAGATTTGTCACCTGTCAGTATTTCACATCACAACATACCTATTATTGGCAAGGTCTAGAATCATCAATCTCGTGCCATTGCAAAGGCCTTCATTGATACTCAGATTCCGGATAAGCATTATGATGCAATACCTTCTGAGAACGTAATTCATGGGGCGGTAAGCTTGATGGTGTCAATGAGTTTAAATATTCTGGTAAAAGTGCTTCATTTATCTCTTCGTTTTTGTCACTGTATTCTACAGTGTCGACCGCGCTTGTGTCGATTTTTTCTCCTGTTCGATCCATATATGGTTCGATCAAGCAGTTCCACGACGCTCCTGTGGATTTCATCGACGTCAACATTTCTAGCGGAAAGTATTGCACATTTTGCAGCTTCTTTATATTGTTTTCTTTGAATGCATTGCCCGTATACTTGATCGACTATGTTTGAGTTCGCCAGTGCTACGCAGTGTTGTGGCAGTAAAATATTACTTTCAGTATCATTCAATAATAAAATAACACTTCCTACGTCTAATATAAATTTTGGGAAGTTCATTTCTTCTGGTAGTGCTCTCATATTTTGTGTTAAAGTAAACTGTGAGAACTCTTTCCCCAATTTACTATGTTCGATCGATGATCAACAATTACACATCTTGTTGCTCTCATTTTAATTGGTAAAAAGTTGCTTAAAATCACCACATGTTTCATGGGATACCAAACTGTTTCATATTGGGATACTGATGTGCAAGCGATATGTTCACGTCCTTTCGCGAATCTGTTCGAACGTAAGTTAGATAGAAGAGCACGCGAGTGGAACTGTCAAACGTCTGCAATCATCTGTCAACGTTCAACCCGTCTATCTGTCAAACTGTTTGACATTAATTTCACGCTTATACTGATAAAAATAGTATATCGCATATGTCTATACTGACATCATTCGTCCGATTATACCGTGCAGCCTCTTTACATTTTTCGGCAGAATTGACTCGCGAATTATAGCAAATTAGAATAATCCTTCACTTCAACTATTGTTTTGGAAATATAAAACCTCTTTGCCGAACTGACAATTCAAACTGGGCTCGGTGTGAAGTCGAACGCAAGCGACACGTTCACACTATTCACGCTCACAGGCGACGACACCAACAGCCAATCGGCAGAGGGCTTATCGCGGTGACAAAATTTCGAGATTTTCGATAATTCCTGACATGGATCTTTTAAGACGGGATTATACCACACATGCATTAAAAACTCGTGTTTTTTGCCCTCCTCAAACGGGATAAGAGTCAAAGTTTTTTGTTTTTTACCGGGGAAATAAACTTGCCAGCGGGAGAAAAAACTTTGGTAGTGCTTTTATTTTGTGAGGGGGGATGGAAAAACTTTATTCTTCAAGATCGATCGGCTTGAGAAGAGAATAAAACAAATTAAAAGCACAAATACAATTTCAAAAATTTTCTTCCACATACGAAAAATAGTGTATAACTTTTCTTCGACATGTGGTATTGAATGACTTGTGGTTCACGAGTTGGATAACAGTTTCGTGCACGTTTTCCTCAATTTTCATCAAAATCGGTTTTCTGGTTCATCAGATTTCACGTACACGACTAGATATTATTCTAAGGTTCTTACAACGATTTATGAGAATCTGCGATCCCTTAGGACAAACTGTTACACTTCAAGTATAAAAAAAAAACACTGAATCTCTTTGACTTTTGTTCAAAAAGACTGGAGACTTTTGCGAAGAAGCATGGAAACTTGGTATTCCTCAATTCCCTTATCGCTTCAGAGTCGCTATGATCCTTCAAAGACGATCTACACCCTAGGGTTCACGGTCGGATGACTAATTGGTTTCACGACAACAACCAGACGCTCTTTATTGTCTAATTAATGCAATATCATCACATGACAAGAGAAGAGAAGCATAGAAGCATAGGATCTTAGGGACGTCTGCTTTTCCTCTATGTGAAACTGAACATGTAGACAGACACTCGGGTCGCTTCTATAGGTTTGCTTCTATCTGAAACCTGGTGTGCGGAATGACTTCGCGGTTATCTAATCAGTTTCTGTGACCCTGGTAATTACCGATCGAATTATTCAACGAACGACCGTCCGCGTCGGCTGGTTTCGAGCTTCAATTCGATACGAAGCTGCACTTTATAGATTAGGTTCTATCATGGTGATTAAAGTTCAGATGCTCAATTCCTCTGATTAGCTGCAACACGGCTGTTGGCAATTAGAGTTGAGGGGACCAGACTAAAAATCAATTGTCGTAAGGTTTCAGGCATACGGTTTGATCCGATTATGTCTCTCGACGTCTCATTTTCTTCGGAGAGCAATCCTTCATCGTGTGAATGAGGGAAATTGAAAAAGAAAATTTTTGGACAAATTTATCAGGAAAAGAGTGACCAGATTGTCGCTGAACGTTTCGATAACTGACCATAACTTATCACAGGATTTTTTTTTCTCAGTTTCCCTCATTCACACGATGAAGAATTGCTCTCCGAAGAAAATGAGACGTCGAGAGGCGTGATCGAATCAACCGTGTGTCTGAAGACCTTACGACAAGTGACTTTTGGATATGAGATTGATGATTTTTAGAGTATTGGTCCCCTTAATTAATTAATTTCGACTACCGATATCAACTAAAAATACGACAAAAAATTGTTTCGTTCGTTCCTATATCGACGAACTAGAATTAAAAAAACTGTTTCAAATCAGCTAAACTCAAACTTTCTTTTACATTTCCATAATTTCGTAGAAAATGTGAAATTGAGAAGATCTGAAAACTCGTCAGTTGATTTACTTTGAAAAACTTGTGTAAAAAAAAAATAAAAAACAAGAAAACTGTTCAGGCGACGCCATTTTGTTTTTTAATTTAAACTTTGTCAACTTTGAGTGTTATGCATGGCGAGAATAAATTTTCCCATCGATTTTTTACAGTAAAAAATTTGTAAATTACATTTTTATCGAGTCTCCGATTCAGAATTTGATATAAAAAATTGCAAATTTTTTAAACGGTGGTCCGAAAATATCCAAAAATCATTAGATTCGAATACAAAAGTCATATTTTTTGTTCTTCTTTTTTCCAACAGAAAATTCGATCATATATTTTCTTCATCAGGATTTTCAGCCATGAAGTGAAAAAGTCAGAAGCTCACCAAAATTCAAATAATTTGTATCACTTATTCAAACTCCTACCGAAATGGAACAGAGCGAACTTAGAGACTGCTCGAAACACATTATTGCTTTTAGTTGTAGCTGACCGCAGCTCCGCATTTTAGAATTTTTTTTTCCTCTTCTTCCATCGTGATAAAAACTCTCTTTTGTTTTATATATACATAGATATATTTCTTCAATTTTTACTTCATCTCTTCTTTTTTTTCATTCGTTTATTCCATTTCGTACTTTTTTCATATATATAATATATATATATATATATATATATATCTGTTTTCTTCTTATTCTATTACAGCTGGTTCAAATTGCTCGTTACCTCGCGAAAACTTAAATGAGAAGCTGCGCGGGTTTCTTGCCAAACCCTCTTCCACTTTTCACTTTTTAACCCCCCTCCACCTCTCTTACAGAAACGAGAATTCAGGGATTAGATGTAAGATGAAATTAAATCAGATGAGAGACGAGATGAGGTGAGATGAGACGAGAAAAAAATTAAATATATCTTATTCCCGCTAGTTTTCACCCTCCTAGCTCCTCAACGATTCATATTATCTTCTCCCTCTCTTTTTTTCGAATTCTTGCTACCTTTTTTTTTACATTTTTTTTTAGTCTCTTTGTTTTCTAAAATTTTTTCCCAAATTTATTTATATGAAGTGAGAAAACGACGGAGCAACGATGAAGAATGCGAGGAAGAAATGAATCAAGTGAAACTTTCCACACTAGGGTTTCACGCGACAATCTTCGAAAATCAAACATTTCGTGGAGGTGTGAGATATGTGGCATATGCTATTTTTCACCCTCGATAAAATGACCATATTCCGTGGCTGTAACGCGGGTGGAAAGTAGGTAGTCAATTTCTGACCATAAGGAAGAAAAGTGATTAACCGGGCAAAAAAGTAAATTGCCGGGCAAAAAAGTCCACTTTTTTGCCCGGCTATTTACTTTTTTGCCCGGCAATCTACTTTTTTGCCCGGCAATTTTTGCCCGGCTATTTACTTTTTTGCCCGGCAATCTACTTTTTTGCCCGGCAATCGACTTTTCTTCCCTCTGGTCCAAAATTGACGACATTCGACACGCGTTTCAGGGGCGCAATACGGTCATTTTACCGTAGTCGGGTGAAAAATGAATTTTTAGATTCTTAAAAAAAAAAAAAAAAAAAAAAAAACCACCCGGTGATAAAGTTATTACAGAAAAAAAAATAACGAAAAAATGTGTAAGAAGAATGATGATCAATTATTTATGCAATTTAAAGTGACTGAAGGGAGGAAAGAAGAAAAAAAGAGGACGATTAAGGTGTGTCCTTTTTTTCTTCTTCTTCTTGAAATAAATTATGCAAATGACTGGAAAAAAAAAAAAACAGTCACAAAAATGAGAAAAATTCAAATTTATATGAAAAATTCTTATCATTATTATCATAATTTTTCTCTTTCGTTTTTATTCTCTCTCACCTTATGACTTTTTGTGCGACGTCTATTATATGTGTGTGTTATACATGTGAAAAAATTGTCAATGCCCTCGAGCCTGACTGAGTATTATATAGTAAACTTTATTCGCAAACGAAAAGCGTGCAAAGAACAAAGCATGATTGTGTATTACGTTATATGTATAGCTGCTGCTGCTGCTGCTTTTGCTCGAATAGAAGAGACTCTTCTTTATCTCTGGTCTCCAGAAGTTTTTTTTTTTTTTTTCCCCTTTCTTTCTGGAAAAGTTTCACATTATGTAAGTTGTAACTTTGCGTATATATATATATGTATTATATGTATTGTATAAACCTTGTGTAACTGAAACTAGAGTCCTACTATATACCGAGTGTCCCTAATAAAAATAAAACCATTTTGGAAAACTTTTTTATTCTTTTTTTTCGGTGGTGAACATTTTTGTAAAAATTTGTATCGTAAAAATTAAATTTTAACTCCAAAATCACCGTTTTTTTCTTTTTTTCTTTTATTATGGTTGAAATTTCATAAATTTGATTATTATTGATTACCTTGAATAAGGTGATTTTTAATTTTTTATGTAATGATTTTTTCTTTCATTTTTATTGTCCTAATTTTTTCATTTTTCATTTCTTGAGAAGATGAGAATTTCTAATAGAATTTTGGAAATTGTGGAAATGATATATCTTAAAATTTGGTCAATTTTTTGAATCGATGTTCGGTTGAAGGACATTTTTGAGTTTTTTTTTTTTTTAATATTTGTCAATTTGCGAAATGAATGAATTTTTAGGACTTGATCAACTTTTTAGAAAAAATGATGATAGAAATTGAATTTTTTTGAAAATTGACAAATTTAGAAAATAAACTAATTTTCGGAATTAATGGATTCTGAAAATTTGTAAATTTTGTAAATTTTGAAAATGTTTTTAATTAGAGATTCCAAGATTATTTATTAATTGTTTCTCTCTGCGCTTTCTTGAATTTCAGGAACTAATGACGAAAAGTAAACGTCAAGGATGGCGTCGCGTCCTGGTAGCCGGGGTGGTTGGCGTCGTGGTCATATCCCTGGTAACAGCTGCGATATTTCTTCTCACCGCTTCTTCCTCGGATTCTTCCGGTACGGAAACAGCAGCCTCTGGTCTAACGCTGGAGGAATGGCTCGGAGGATCTCTGACTACCAAGAGCTTCAATGGCACGTGGCTAAGCGGTGAGTAGACAAGGAGGAATAAAAAAGAAAAATTAAGATTAAAAAATCCTTCATTTCGAATTGAGAATTCATCCCAATTTTACGATGTATGGTCAAAAATTGGAAAATCTATTTTTCATCTGGCCGCATCAAAGTTCTTGAAATGATTCCGAATTTTTTAATTAATGGACATTGATAATCGAAATTTTGAAATTGTCAATAAAATTGATAAAAAAAATTGAAGCTTCTCGGAGAACAAAAAAGAAAAATCGGTTCACAAATTTTTAACTAGAATTAGGGGCGGGCTCAAAATTCCGAACGACTTTCTGCCAAAAGGCCATAATTCCGAATTTAAAAGTACCGAAATGATGTATTGCACGTTTTTTTCGTGCAAAACTCTTGTTTCGGTACTTTTTATTCGGAATCATGCCATTCGGTACTTTAAAATTCGGAATTATGGCCTTTCGGTTACTTTTCAATTCGGAATTATGCCATTCGGTACTTTAAAATGAGGAATTATGGCCTTTCGGTTACTTTTCAATTCGGAATTATGCCATTCGGTACTTTGAAATTCGGAATTATGGCCTTTCGGTTACTTTTCAATTCGGAATTATGCCATTTGGTACTTTAACATTCGGAATTATGGCCTTTCGGTTACTTTTCAATTCGGAATTCTGCCATTCGGTACTTTAAGATTCGGAATTATGGCCTTTCGGTTACTTTTCAATTCGGAATTATGCCATTCGGTACTTTAAAATTCGGAATTATGGCCATTCGGTACTTTAAATTTCGGAATTATGGCCTTTCGGTTACTTTTCAATTCGGAATTATGCCATTCGGTACTTTAAAATTCGGAATTATGGCCTTTCGGTTACTTTTCAATTCGGAATTATGCCATTCGGTACTTTAAAATTCGGAATTATGGCCTTTCGGTTACTTTTCAATTCCGAATTATGCCATTCGGTACTTCAAAATTCGGAATTATGGCCTTTCGGTTACTTTTCAATTCCGAATTATGCCATTCGGTACTTTTAAATTCGGAATTATGGCCTTTCGGTTACTTTTCAATTCGGAATTATGCCATTCGGTACTTTAAAATTCGGAATTATGGCCTTTTAGTTACTTTTCAATTCGGAATTATGCCATTCGGTACTTTAAAAATTCGGAATTATGCCATTCGGTACTTTAAAATTCGGAATTATGGCCTTTCGGTTACTTTTCAATTCGGAATTATGCCATTCGGTACTTTAAAATTCGGAATTATGGCCTTTCGGTTACTTTTCAATTCGGAATTATGCCATTCGGTACTTTTAAATTCGGAATTATGACCTTTCGGCGCAAAATCGTTCGGGATTTTGAACCCGCCTCATTGTTATCTAATCGTAAAATTGGAATTTTACAATATAAAGAAAATTCATAATTAAAAGTTTTGCAATTTTCGAATCGAATGTGATCACAATAATTAACGTAAGTCAGAATTTCAAAATTCATAAAGGGATGATCGAGAATCTATTCTTCGAATTTGAAAAATGACAGAAATTTGTTGATAACATTTTTTTTATCGAATGATAATAATTTCAAGATTCAAAATTCCAATATTAAAATAATGAATGTTACAAATCTTGAAAACAATTAAATAATCAGTATTTTTTAATTCACGATTTGGAAAATCCGAATTCTGAACCCCGATTTAAAAAAACTCTGAATAAAAATTTTGAGAAAACGTTGAGTTACTGAAATTCTATCCCAAAATTTGAAAAAAAAAAAGAAAAGAAAAACTGTTTCAGTCAAATAAATCAAAAATAAAACATTCAAAATCAAAAGAATCTGAGAATCGAAAATTTAAAAAATGGATAGATTGTATCAAGATCATCGGTTAAAATTATCTCAAACAATTATTATTTTTTCCTTTTTTTCTTGTTCTCAACTATTTGGAGGGGGGGGGGGAGGTTCCCCAGTGTAGATGGATTCAACACCTCATCCCCCCCCCCCTTCCCTGGGGGGCTCATAATTATCCTAGTTGATGAGTTTCACGGTCGGTCTGAGCCATGCGAAACCATTTACCTATATCCCATATAAATCCTCTGTATATACCTATGTGTACCTTGCTATATAACTATGCATGTGCCACAGCTATGCTAGGCCACAGCCACCCCCCGCCCCTCCGCAGCCTCCGGGCTTCCCTTAATTGGGGTAATAGAGTATGTGGTTTCCGGTTACACCGATGGTATAAATATATGGGGCATTCCATGTCTACTCGACCAATGATTTTCCCTCACCATTTTTTGATTCGCTTCACAATTTTTTATGATGTATACTCCGAATACAAAAAAGTCCTTCTGAATTTTTTTCTGATTTTTTCCGACCCTTATTTTTTTATGCGATTATTCGAACCAATCTCAAAATTGCATTTTTTTTAGAAATACCCCAAAATTGGCAAACATTTAATTTTTGATCTTGATCATTTTGACACCTGTCCGATAAAGGGCCGATTTTTTTTCCCCATTCTTTTGAGCACTCTCAACATTTTGAACGAACAAAACGCCAGTTTTTAACGTTACGAAAATTCTCAAAAAAATGCCCAAATACCCCGTGGTCAATTCTGAATCTAATACCTCTCGATTATTTTTTCCAACTCTTAAACATTCATGTACGGTTAGAAATAAAATGTCAGAGCAGGTCCACCAAAAATTTTATGTTAATTTTGACACTTTTTATTGTTCAAGTAAATAAAAAAGATGTCAAAACAACATATTCGATGTTAAAATGACATACATTTGTGTTATAACGATCCAAAAATGTGTAAATATAACACAAATGTAGAGTGGACCTGCTGGGACATTTTTTCTAGTCAAATTTTTCCAACAGTGTGGATTCAGAATTGACCACGGGGTATTTGGCAATTTTTTGAGAATTTTCGTAACGTTGAAAACTGGCGTTTTGTTCGTTCAAAATGTTTAAAGTGCGCAAAAGAATGGAAAAAAAATCGGCCCATCATCGGACGGGTGTCAAAAATGATCGAGATGGAAAATGAGATTTTTGAGAATTTTTTTAGATTTAAAAAAAAAATGCAATTTTGAGATTGGTTCGAATGATCATAAAAAATAAGGGTTGGCGGAAAAAATCTGAAAAAAATTCAGAAGCACTTTTTTGTATTCGAAGAATATCATAAAAAATTGTGAAACGTATCAAAAATGGTGAGGGAAAATCATTGGTCGAGTTGACATGGAATGCCCTATATATACATTCCAATTACTCGCCTGTGTGTGTGTGTGTGTGTGATAAACCGCGAATTGCAGTAAAGGAAAATCCTTCGACACTGTCACACCGAGTGTGACACCAGCAGGCAAACGGGGGGATAGGGAGTGCGATGAGATTAGATTAGGGTGTTTAGGGAAAGCTCCGGAGTATGGAAAGGAGAGAAGATGAGAGGAGGGTCGACGAAATTGCAGTACCTCTAGACGTATGCGTTTGTGATCCTCATCCGGTTGTCCTGGACTTAACCCTAGCCCCCTAGTCCCCTAGTCCTAGGTTCCATCTAAACGGGCTAAAAGCCCGAAAGCCAAAAGCCCCGAGCCTAAAGCGAGAGAGCTAATTAAGCACTTGATGCAATTTTAGGCACGAATTAAACGCTATAATTGGGGGGGAGGAGGGGGGTAAATGTAGTAACATAAAACGATTAAGATTATAAACCCTGTGCGAGTGTCACGATATGAATCATATCGCGTGTCTAATAACATAAGGTCGTAAGCGCCAAAAACACGATTTTGGTGGCAAAAGGTCGTATAATTTTTTTTTCGCCATTCGCTTTAAAAAGGATCAAAACGTATTAGATCAATTGAAATTACGAGATCGAAAAATAAAAATGCAAAAGGTCGTATGTTGGGCGAATACGTCATTCTTTCATTACAATTTTTGAGGAAAATAAAAACAAATGGTAAAAGCAGAAGGTCGTATCCGCCATTTTTTTTTTAATTTTTCATGATTTTTCCAAAAAGCTGTAAAAACCCGTGAAACGCAAAGAAAAATCGAAATCGACGACGTTTCGAGAAATTCGATAAAAAAAATTCGTTGTTAAAAGCAGAAGGTCGTATCCGCCATTTTTTTCGTTTATTTGGCGGATACGACCTTCTGCAATTAATGGAAACCATTTTTTTTCTGCGAAGTTAGGACCGAAAGGTCGTATCCACCGGTACATACGACCTTCTGCTTTTAATTGACCTAGTATTAAATTTCAACGTTTATGAACGAATCTTCGGGTCCTTAGTCTAAATACCATTTTAAAAAATCTATATGACCTTTTGCTGTTACGAAAAGCAAAAAGTCGTATATTGGCGCTTACGACCTTATGTCATTAGACACGCGATATCATAGAATAATAATCATAATAATAATGATAATGATAATGATCACATGACCTAATTTTTTGCATTAATTCGTTTTTTTTTTCTAATTTTTTTCATTTTCAAGTCAATTATTATTTTAATGATAATGATGATAATCACATAACCTAAAATTTTTCATTTTCTTTTATATTATTTTATTTTTTTCTTCTAATTTCGAAGTCAGTGAATTTTGATTGATTTCTTGCTTAAGGAATTGTTCAGCTGTTTTTTTTTTTCGAGGGGGGATTTTTGCTACTTTTTTATTTTTCTTCGTTACATTGTATCCGATATTTTAATTAATTACTAATTAAATCTGACTACTTAAAGACACCTTTTATTCACGATTTTGATTATATACATATATGTATAATTAATATATACAGAGTTGCGAATTTTTCATTTTTCTGCGACCGAAAATTACCTCGTACACCTACAAATTAACGTTCAACGAGACCCTTGATTAAGAGAAAATAAAGAACCAGGGGATAGCCTGTCCAAAATAAAGAACCTGACTTAAGCTCCCATTTATCTCTGACTTTCTATCTCTCTCTTTCTTTCTTTCTTCTCTTACAGCCTGCGAAAACTTGCGAGCCAAAAGCTCCGGGTTTTCTCCTATTTATATCCGTCTATTTTCTCTGCAGAGCTTTTGAATTACTTCTTCCTTTTTTTTCCAATAAATATACTTTTTTTTTTAATTTTTTTTTTTTTTTGCGTGGTTTTGACCGAATTCTGAATTTCAGTATAAGAAGAAAAATTTGAAATCAAATTCTTAACAAAATTTACATTATTGCGTCTCTGGGGTTTTTTTTTTTGTTTTTTTTTTCGTTAAGGTAAAAAAAATTTCAGTCAAAATTCCCAGTTTGGCCCCGCATCTTCTGAATTTGATCCAATTCCATAAACAAAATGTAAAAAAAAAAGTTATATTTTTGTCAAGACCAAGATTCAGGTTTTTTTTTTGTCTCAATAATTTGACGAAAGGAAAAAAAGGCTTTTGCCATCATTGCAGTGTGTGCGTGTGGGGAAAAATTCCGAGGGTGAAGACATAAAAAAAAAAATAAGTGAGAAAAGAAAAAAAATGGAGGCATGGTCGCTTATATAAATAGATATGTAATGAAAAAAAAAAAAGGTTTGACATCGGGGACAAAGGGGGTTGAAGAGAAAAAAAAAAGATTCACTTGATGAGAAGTAAGAAGGACATGTAACGTGGACCTGAAAGCATTTTTCATTCTGGATGGAAAAAAAGAAAAAAAAAAGTAAGTGCTAAACGTTGCTCTTCGAATCAGCCTCGCTCCTCCTCCTCCTCCTCCTCCCTTCTTTTTTTTCTATCTTGCGAATTTTGGGAATATTTTACGGTAGGTATACGAAGAAAATGAGACAAGAGAGAAGATACCGCCTGGAAAATTCAGGTTGTCTTTTTTTTCTTTTTTTTTCTCCTTTGCTGTGAGGGTAGGGATCGGGGAAGTGGCTACGGTGAAACAGACCGCGAAGAATCCCCCTTGTGTTTTTTTCTGACAAAGTGAAAAAACTGGTAAATTGTCTGGCAAAATTTGAAATTCTTAGTGCATAATTTTACCGTTTGAAAGAACGAGGGGTTTTTCTTTTTTCATTTTATTTTTCCGGGTAGCGATTTCTTGATTTTGTTCTGGAGCCGGAAACTGGGTGGTGGGAATTGAAATATAGTGGAAAAAAAATGTATCGAATTTTTATAAATCTCATTATTTCGGAAAATTGGAAAAATTCTAGTTTTTTTTTTTTCACTTTTATGAAGAGTAATTTTTTAATTAGAAAATTGACAAGATAAAAAATAAGCCAAAAATTTGTGAATTATTGTGAATCAAAATGAGGAAAAAAAATGTTGAGAAACGTTTATTTTGTCATTAGAAATCTAAAAAATCTTCCAAAATCGAAAATCGCGGGAAATAAATTACCTGCGATGAACATAAAATAATTGAAAAATCTACTAAAATGCTCAAGCTGAACCTGAAATAGTGTCAAGATTTATTCTCGTCTCGAACACAACCAAAACCGAAATTGCCACGATTACGTGACGTGATTATACGGTGAGACAGAAACCTCAGATTAGTTGTAGAGAATTCGGTAAACTGGGTCCAAACTATTGGACTTCTAATCCGCTATACCCAGACCTAAATCCTTAGGGACCCTCGCGGATCTTGTAGTTGTTGTTGTTATCTCAAGACACCAGCTGCCCCTCAGGGTCAGATGTCCTTCACATTCCATGTTCAGAGGGTCTGGTTTTCGATAATAACATCCACACAGACCAAAAGTCCACTAGCTGGACCACGAAGGTGTTCGAATTCAGTGTTTTCATCATATCTCGACAACTATCGATACTATCGTCACGAAGGTTATTACAAAAAATGAAGCTTATTGAATTCCCTACAAAAAAGGTAGAACACATTTTCTTCATATCTTCAATAGTTTTTGTGTATTACAAGGCTAAAAGTATCGATATCTGTATTTCTCGTCTCAGGTTGCCTTGTGAGAATTATGTGCGTATTCACTGGTGTATCAGTGACAAACTATCAAAGATACGAGAGAAATGTATTGAACCTTTGTTGTAGAGAATTTAGTGAGCTTCATGTTTTATAATCACCTCCGAGCCGATAGGATCAATAGTTGTCGAGATATGATGAAAAAACTGAATTCCCTAGCGTCCCTGTTCACGAATGTGATGACCGTGAGTTTCATCCCCTTCCAGACTTTTTTTAAAATCTCAAATCGTGTTAATTGGGGTTGAGATGAACCCTTTTCGGCATGATAATAATGCCTACATAATAATTTAAGATTAGGGGTAGACGAGGATTTGTCCTCAGAGTAAAACTGCCCGGGGGACCCTGATTCTATTATTAATGGTCAAAGTGACCCTGCGGAGTACGTATATATGTATACATATACAGCTGGGATCAGCTTGGCGCAAAACCAACCTCGTCCTATCTAAAATAGCAGGACTAACCCCGGCCCTTTTCTACCCTCGCGGTAATGAAACTTAAATTTTTATATAAAACAAGAAAATCGTGATCAAGCTACCCCGAGGATCCTGTAGTATACGTATGATAATAGAGACGCAAATCCTTATCATAAAGTACTCAATTTTCCGACGTGAGTCATTTTTGGTTGAGATTGAGACCTCTTCGGTCTTTATGGGACTTCTAGAGACTTCTTTGGACTTCAGGGACTTCAAAAACTTCACTTTGGTTCACTTAATTTCAATGAATGCATGATTGGATTCTTGACAAGGATTAGACACAGATGTTCACATAGGCGATTCCCACGCGATTCCGCGTTGATAGATAAATATCCAACTCCGGATGTCCAGGGAGCTAATATCCGGTGAACCTGGAACTGTTTCCACGATCAATTGTCTAGTTCATACTCTACCGGGGATCTACGCATAAACATTACGTTTCGTTTGTTCAGTCGGGAATTCGGTCCGTAAAACCTGTCTTTTCTCTTCTCAATTACAATCTATTTCCCCATTTTTTCGAGGGAAACATTAATCGAAGTAGCCATAGCCAGCAATTACGACTCGAATAATCCCGAGACCAGGAGTCAAAGTTCGGAGAGATCGACACACCTCCGCAATCTGTGAAGCGATTTGGGCGAAATTTGTACGCTTGGTACTCCAAACGGGAAATAAAATTCTCTGAAAATTTAGTCCAATTCGGAATCCAGGTGTGGAAACGGTGGTGGTTTGAAATTTTATTGCCACAATCGTTCATTGATACGATTTTAGACCAATTCACTGTGTGAGTGGCTTTTACTGCTCTCGGTTCATTCGATACTATCATTAAAAACTTCATCCCGTTATCCGATGATGGGACGACGAGATCGCCAGTCCAGTTTTAATGATGTCCTGCGCGATTTTTTTTCTTTTTTTCTTTTTTAAGATGTAATGCCTTGACTTTTTTTCAATTGTTTGAAAGGCTCTGAAATATCAGAATTATCTTGAATTTTTTGAAAAAAAAATTATGAAATCTCATAGATCTCTCAAAAGTTTCATGAAATCTCTTGAAGTTCGATGGAATTTCTTGCATTTATTTTCTCGCATGTCTCTGAGACCTCTGGATTAGTACAGAGTCACGTGAAGTACTACGAAGTCTCATTGAATCTGATCTAATTCTGTGGAATCTTACAAAGTTTCGTAAAATCCCGTGAAGTCTCATGTAATTCGTTGAATGGTTTTTTTTTTACTGTTTCTTTTTCTCTCGGGTCTTTGAAGTCTTTAAAATCACAAAATCTTTACGAGTTCCTATTAAATTCTATGAAGTTTCTGAAATCACAGAATCTTCACGAGTTCCTATGTAAATACTTTGAAGTGTCTCTGAAATAACAAAATCTTCACGAGTTCCTATTAAATTCTATGACGTTTCTGAAATCACAGAATCTTCACGAGTTCCTATGAAAATATTTTGAAGTTTCTCTGAAATAACAAAATCTTCACGAGTTCCTATGAAATTCTATAAAGTTTCTGAAATCATCTCATGAGTTCTTATGAAATTCTATATCATTCTATGAAGTCTTATAAAATTTCATAAAGTCCCACGAAATTTCTTGAGGCCCTGTATTATTAGCTACTCTCGAAATTTTTAACGTCACTTGAGGTTCCATGAATTTTCATGGAGTCACATAAAATCCCTTGAAATCTTATGAATTCTCAGAAGTTATTTGAAGTCCAATGAAGTCTTACGAAGTTTATAGAAGTTTCACGACAGTCATTGAAATGTTTTCCAAGTTTTTAAATAACTGAAGACCTATGGAATCTAATTCGACGAATTTGATGGGATTCCATGAAGTCTTTCGAAATCCTAGAAATATCATGAAGTCGTAGAAATAATTTTTTATGATCTTCGAAGTTTAAAAGTTTTAGAAGATGAAAAAAACTTACAAATATTTCTACATATTTCACGAAGTCTTATGAAATCCCTGAAATTCTTTTAATAATCTTCTTTGATTCTTTTAATCTCTTAAATTCCATCAAGTAATGCGAAGTTTAATGGAGTCTCATGCAATCCCATAAAGTCTACTCAATCTTACGGCTTCTCATAAAGTCTGATAAAACTCCTCGGAATATCGACAAGTTCTTGAAATATCTGAGATTCCACGAAGTCGTATAAAATGTGCCGGATTCAAATCATCCTCAGACTAAATTCTGTATTTTTGTTTACAGGTACCGAAATTCTGTTCCAAGATGAAAGTGGTAATTTGGTAATTCGTGACGTGACGTCTGGAACGTCAAGAACATTATTGGCCGTAACAAACGCGGTAAGTTCGACCTATGCTAAAAATTGCTCAATTTAAAATAGTATAAGGACCAAAAAAAAAGCGTTTGATATAAGGAAACGAAAGAAAGTTGGAGATTTTACTTTCAACGGATTAGCGCAAAAACACTTTGAGAAAAGGGGGTTTAATGAACAAAAAAAAAAAGTAGAAAAAAGGTAAGACAAAATTCTAAGCTTTAACACTCTCCTCGTCTTCCTAATTCCTTCTTTCCGCTTCCATCATTCCTTAATCCGCTCTGAAGCTAAGACCGAGGTTCATTTCTCGTTTTAGTATCATTTCGGTCCTAAATGGGACAATTTTGTCACTGTAAAACGAGGATAGATTCCCTTTTTCACAGTGTGTGAAAACGGATTAATCAGCAGTTCAGGGATTATTAACAGGATGAGGAGACAATTCCAAAGCTAAATCTTTACTCGTTATGCAAATTACGAAAGAGAATTAACCACGTTGAAACTTGAGGTGTGAGAATACCCAGCCTTGCCTCGTTAAAACTCGGAACTTGCAAGTTTTAGAGTTACAACATAGAAGAGCATGAAGCTTCAGGATGTCCTGTTGGAACACAGACAAGTTTTTTTTTCTTTTTTACAGAACTTGTAAAATTTTGAGAATTCTTGTGAATCGGTCTTGGAAAGCGGTCTTGTCTTCAACAATATGATTGTTATACTCAACAATCGCTTATTAATTCTGACCAGTCAATGTCGATGCGAAACTGAATATATTACAGCTACGTGTTTTCGCTTCAAAGTAGGTACATATACATCAAGTGCGGCGATGGCTACTACGCGACGAAGTTGAAGCATTGGCGATATGCTGTGGAACAACTTATGCAAACTTTAAGTTAACTATAAACTGCTGTCGGAAACCACGACTCGACTATAACTACACCAGTTATATTGTTTTAACGTTCAAACTTCACGATTCCATGCATACAGGTGCACCTCGATCTCCCATCGCAAACTACGTATTTATGCTCTTGGTTTATAAAGACTCGAAAAAAAAACGCGAGGAACAGGACGCCATTTTTTTCTTCTTCTTTTTTTCTTAATAGTTTGAGAATTTTCATCTTCTTCACAATAATAATTATTATAGAGGCGACTGAAGAAGGACTTTGATCAATTTTTTTTTTTTTTTAGATTTCACATCGAGATTTTTCACAAAAGTGAAGAAAAAGATGCCATTTTTTTTTCTTATCACTTTACAGATGATGATTTTCGAACTTTTAATTATTTCACATTTGAATAAGAAGGACTTTGATAACGTTTGATAAATATTTGAGACCCTGATTCAAGATTCTGTGTGAAAAGAGTCCGTGGAAAATAATGAGAGCAGTCACAAAGAGTGTAGAATAGTTAATTTAGAGGATTAAAAAATTAATCAATTGCGAAAGCGAAACAAAAAAAAAGAAAAAAAAGCTGTTGAAGAGAGAGAGAGAAGAGAGCTGTACCAGGTTTCCATTTGATTTTATTTCTTTTTTTCTGCCCACTTTTAAATTAGGAAAAAAGAATGGAAAGAGAAAAACTTTTGTAATTAGACTCCGTTATTTTTCTACTCCGAGTTTATATACACTGGGTTTTTAAATAATTAACTTTTTCTTCGCTTCTCTTCTCCCTAATTATATTTCTCTTATCTAATCTTATCACATATCTTCGTAGCATAAAATCCCGCCAGAATCACAATTCAACAAATTTTATGGAAAATGCAGTCGCAAAATATGAGGAAAAAAAACAGCGAATGAAATTGACGTTCCTATTCCGAAGAAATTTGGAAAAAAAGGTTTCTCTCAATATTAAAAAAAAAATAAAAAATTAACAAATTGAAATGGAAAACAGTTATTCGAAAAAATGGCTGAGGAACTTTAGATACCCTTTTTAAACCGGAAATAACCCTTTGAAAGATTCGTCACGAATTCTGAATCACCCTGTATATGTTATGCATCAGATCTGACGTTGGTCTCGTTCTGATCATATATGATCGTATTACACGCATCATACATAATCATATTCAGTCATATATACATATATTAGGTCAGATATCAACATATTCGGTCATATATTCGGTCATATAACAACACATTTGTTCATGTATCCAGATATTAGGTAAGATGTCAACGTATTCGTTCATATATCAATGTATTCGGTCATATATTCGCTCATATAACAACAAATTTGGTCATATATCCACATGTTAGGTCAGATGTCAACGTATTCGTTCATATATCCACATATTAGGTCAGATATCAATGTATTTGGTCATATATTTGGTCATATAACAACACATTTGGTCATATATCCACATATTAGGTCATATATCAATGTATTCGATCATATATTCGCTTATATAACAACACATTTGGTCGTATATCCACACATTAGATCAGATATCAACGTATTCGGTCATATATCAACATATTCGGTCATATATTCGCTCATATAACAACACATGCGTTCATATATCCATATATTAGGTCAGATGTCAATCTATTCGTTCATATATCAACATATCCGTTCATATAACGACGCATAGTGGTCCTATATTAACATATTTGGTCATATATTATCACATTTCATCGCATATCGACCGGTCCTAACGTAAAATCGCCATCCTAGACGACGAGACGGTGCTAATTCGTCGGGAATCTCCAAGATATTATCATATTTCGTTTCATATATACATATACGACCATATATTACAAAATATGATAAAAAATTGGGATTCATGCCTGCAGGTATTATCGTACATTATGCATTGGATCTGAAATTAGTCTCCGTATGATCATATATGATCATGTTTAGTGATATACGATCATATTTAACCATGTATCCGCATATATGACCATAAAATATTAACTATTCGCACACATGGTGAAATATGTGCATCAGATGTAAAATATTTCTCCATGTGATTATATATTCTGTAAAATATATGATCATTCTCTCAAGATTTGATTCAAAGCTGATGCAAACCCGTGTAGAAAAAAAAAGTTAAAATCGCCGTGGATCAGTTTTCTCTTTTCCAATGGGTTTTTGGACAATTTTCGAAACAGCCTTAAGAAATTGAACGAATTTTATCACACCGCGATAAAAAACGTGGGGGAGGGCGCCAGCTAGTCGAATAAAACTAACACCGTATGGACGAATCTTTTTTCTCATATTCATGCAGGCTCTGGGATATCCACAAAATTACAATCTCACATTTAGTTGGAGAAATATAAAAGGAACTTTAGCCTCTCACAGCGCCAGACTGTCTCCAAGATATTCTTCCTCATCTCCAAACCTTTTATACTTTCCTGTCAGGAGTGTACAATATTTTTTATAACTATAATTAATTTGAAACGAAAATAATTGAAAGGACTTTTTGTCGTTTTTTTTTTTTTCTTTACTCAGATTTCGATGTGACTAATAATCGAATGAATCTTAGAAGTAATCTTAGTGTTACATCGGTATAATTTGAAATTTCTAATGATTGATGATTTTTCATTCCTCAAATCCACCCAATGCACAAAACATATGTTTTTACTTTTTTTTTTTGCAAATTCATGTAGTTTTTTCATCGTCGTTTTCAGATACTCGCTGCCAGTTTCGACTACGCGATATCAGCCGATAGAAACTACTTGCTACTCGCTTCAAACTACCAAAAGGTGAGTCAAATCGAATCTTCTTTCAGGTATTTGATTTTTCATTTTTCTACTCGTTAATAATTATTTTATTATTATTATTTTTGTTCATTTTTGGTTTCAATCTCCGCGTTTATTTTCTACTCTTGTCAAAATTGTAGAATTATCGAATCGAACCTCGTGGGGTTTACTTACGTCGGCTGTGTTTGTTTCGATTTTTTATCAATCCTATTTTCCTTTGTGTTCCCTCTTCAGGGAGGCTTTCGAAGAAAAAGTGATCGTGTGTATTCTCTTTCGTCCCCAGAAGTGTTTCTCTTATCGAAAATTCCATCTGGAAGACAAATAAAAATTTTCATTTTTGAACACTTTCAATAAAGTGAAAAATCAAAAATATATGTGAGTACAGAAAATAGAAAAGAAACGTCGATCAGATGGCTGACATGTTTTTTTTTTATGGAAACATGACTTATCTGATAATTAGTTCATAGTTTTCAATTTTTGGCTATCCAGGATGAACCACGAGGATGTTGACTTGTTTGCTTGGAAAAAAAATCTTAACGCCGCCATTTTGAATTTTTTACCCAAACCCAATTTTTCTTTTTTTTTTAACGCAGTTCTTTGAACGCTTAAAAAAGTTTCACTGTACTCGATACTTTATTGAAACACTATATTTTTCGAGATAAATCAGATGTCAGATTAAAACGGGACACCCGATATATCGAAATGTAATTTTGTATACCTACACTTTCATGGAAACGTTTTCACTTTTTTTTTTTTTTTTAAACATGAAAATATGTTTTATCATTCTCGCATATATACATTACATTATGTATATGTATTATGTAAATGTATTTATATACTTTGAAAACTTTTGTCAAGATAAAAAACGAAACGGAAGTCAGAGGAAACGGAACTAAAGAAGTTGAAATATATTTGCATAAACGTTGGTAGATTTTTATGTATACATATCTTTTACATTCTATATATTTTCTCATACATATATATATATATATATATATATATATATATATGTACTAAAGATATTAGGAATATTCTTTAATATTCTTGTATTCCAAGAATATTCCCATCGAATTGATTGGAATACTCTATTTTTATTTATTTTTCTTTTTCATTTTTCTTATCAATGATTATTATTTTTTATCAATTTTTTTATGTGCTTCAATTCTCGATGAAAATTTAAGAATACCATTATCACTCAAGGAAACCATTTTCGATTAGGATCAATAATCGGTTCAAGGGAATATCAATTTTGTTGTTGTTTAATAAAAAAAAAAAAATTCCAAAGATCTACTGAAATTGTATAAAATTCCATACAAGCATCACAATTAGTTTTGTGAAATTTTGTGAAATTTCGTGACAAAAAAAAAATGGTTATCACCATACACTGATCACATTGGCATAAAATTCTCCATATAAAGTAGCGTCGCGGCCATAGGGGGGAGGTCAGTTGGGAATAAGTTGTACCAGGGATTGGTCAACGAACGGTTCTCCAAATCGTGTTTCCCCCGCCAAGTATGTATGTTCTCGTCTGTGCGAGGAGTTAGTCGAAAGCTTATGTTATACCTATACCGAGCTTGTTACTGCTGCCGCAGTAGTCCAGGATAACAATTGATTCTAATCAACTTTCCCTTCGGAGACACATTTCACGTTCCCGGTTCCCCAGTTTTTTTTTCTTTTTTTTTTCCAACCGGGGGCGGGAGGGGCGGCTTTTTTCCTTTTTCGTTTCGTGAAGGGATTCGCGAATTCCCTCTTCCACCGTCTCCTCCTCCCATATAATTGGACACCGCCAAAGCGACGGTGGCGGTTAATTAAACCGATAAAAAAGAAGTCAAAATTAGGTATTCTCTTCCCTTTTTCTCCCTCTCTGTATATATATATATTTTTTTTTTTTTCTCTTTTATTCAATAATCGGAATTCTATTCTTTACACTGTAAAATTAATAATATATGAGTCAAAAATTAATTCTTATAAGATTCTTGAAGATTCTTGTGAGGTCCTATGAGATTCTTATAAGACATGTCGCCAGATATATGTATTCTCCTGAGAATTTTTCCTATGTGAGTCATATAACAAAATATAGGCTCATTCGCGAATTTTATGAGATCATACAGGATTGTTATGAGGTCCTGTGAGATTTTTGAATGAAACTTTGCAGTATAATGTCATATGAATTCCCACTACGCAAGTCATATTTATGGAAAATATATAAGCTCATGTACGAACTTTGTTAGGTTCTCAAAAATTCTTGTGTGGTCCTATGAGATTCTCATAAAAATCTGCCCAGGTGAGTCATACAACGAAGTATAAGCACATATTATACGAATCTTATATGATCCTTCAAGATTCTTGTGAGGTCCTATGAGATTCTTATGAGACCACACACTGAATTCTCATAAGAATATGCCCTAGGTGAGACATGTAAGAAGAAAATGAGCTTATGCACGAATCCGCTCAGATTTATCCTACTAGATTCTTGTGAGGTCCTATACGATTATTGTGAGGCCTCAAACTGAATTTCCATAAGAATCCTCACCATATGAGTCGTGTCAATCAAATATTAGCTCGTGTGCCGATTCTATAAGATCGTACTAGATTCTTGTGAGGTCCTATGCGATTATTGTGAGACCTCACACTGAATTTCCATAAGAATCCTCACCATATGAGTCATGTCAATCAAATATTAGCTCGTGTACCGATTCTATAAGATCGTACTAGATTCTTGTGAGGTCCTATGCGATTATTGTGAGACCTCACACTGAATTTCTATAAGAATTCTCACCATATGAGTCATATCACACAAATATAAGCTCGTGTACCGATTCTATAAGATCGTACTAGATTCTTGTGAGGTCCTGTACGATTATTGTGAGACCTCACACTGAATTTCCATAAGAATTCTCACCATATGAGTCATATCACGCAAATATAAGCTCGTGTACCGATTCTATAAGATCGTACTAGATTCTTGTGAGGTCCTATGAGATTCTCATGAGACCTCACACGAGATTCCCATAAAAATCCACCCTGGGTGGATCGTATAAGAAAACATAAGCTCATAATTACGAATCTTAAGAGATCCCATGAGATTATTGTGAGGTCCTATGAGATTCTTATAAGATGGTATACTTAATTCTCATGAAAATTTGCACTAGGAGCGAGACACTAATTCAAAAAAAAAAAAAAAAATTCTTCCGGATGGTTGAATCGTACTTTTAAGAATCTAAACACGAGTAGGTATAATTGAGTTCGCAATTATATATCCGCATCCCCTCAGCGAGTGGGATGACAAAAAGAGGTGCATAAAAAAAAACCTCTCCAATCTCCTGCTACTATAATCTTCGTGGAAATATCTCAACGATTTCTATAGCACTCCAGCAATTTGGGTTAATTGACTGGTTGACTGGTTGAGGGTGTGCCGCAGACATTTACCACCAAATGTCGTATTGTCACGCGTTAAATATCCCATACATCATCCACACAACCGGGATACTGATTTTAGTGCGTATACATACCCCACATTCTATCCAGCATAGATACATTTATGTATGCGAGGAGTGGGAGGCTCCTGGTTCTGGTTCTGGCTATCGAGCTTTCAGCCACAAACCAGACATTGTTGTGCTCAATCCGTTCCCTCGGGAATATACCTCATGGATTAGCCGTTTGACTGGCGCCATATATAGCCAGAGGTAGAATCGTGATTCGCACCGTGTATAAATAAATTCAAACTGACGATTTGAGCACCTCACAATAAAAGCATTAGGTGATGGTACACAGGTTGATCACAACTTTCAAGTCTGCATATCTTCGAAACGGTCCATTTTACGCGAAAAACTAATTTTTGTAGAAAATTTTACGGGCTTCAAGTTTAATTCTAATCATTTTTTACCTAGGAGTTACCGGACGTGAGATATAGGCGAAAATAGAGTGACATTCATTCAGGTCAATTGCTTCAAATCCAAAAGTCACATATTTTCCAAAAAACTAACGTCAAGTTCAATGAAGACCTGAAAAATCGTGAAGCCCTAGATCTGGAGTGCTCGAGAATATTATGAAGTCTCTTTAAGTTTTATGAAGTTCAATGAAGTCCTAAAAAATCTGATGTGGTCCCTCGGTGTTTCATGAGGTCTCATGAAGTTCAATAAAGTCCAAAATATTTTATAGTCCTATGAAGTTTTGAATTTTAATTTTGAAGTCCTATAGAGTCCAATGAAGTCTCGCGAAGTCTCATAAAATCCACTGAGGTCCTACGTAATCCTGAAGAATCTCACGAAGGCTCATGAAATTCAATGAAATTCCGTTACGTTCTTTGAAGTCCCTCGAGGTCCCAGAAATTTTCGAAGCGCATTTCGGGATGATTTTTTTTTTCAACTTTGTCTCATTGAATTTTCTCTCATTGAAATTGTGAATTGAGGCCTGAAGACAAGAGGTTTTTAATTCCTGCATCAAGACTGAAAAAGTCGTAACCACCAGACCTTCCGCGGTTTTGATCGATCATCAATTACTAAATTTCACTGTTTTTAATCACATTTTAATCCCCCAACGAGTTTATACTCCTCATTATTCTCTCTGTAAGAGGTCATAAAGCCAGACGTTCCTCGTTCGGTCTAGACCTGAAGGTGTACCTTAATTGAGGATTTTGAGGGTGAATTTCAGAGGGAGATTCAAGAGGAGGTACGAGACGTGACGTAATACAATGCCTCTCAATTTCTGTTTATTTTATCCCCAATCCTACTAGATAGGATATAGAATCAGGAATCTAGACGCTAGATTGTACCGGAAGTACCACTACGTCGAGAGAGCCACTAGGGCGAGACACGCCGCTGTTTGAATACCAACAAAGGCTTAAGCCCTCGGAATAGACAATAGGCTTCCACTTCCTACCGTAGCGTCTCTAGGATCGACCTTGTAGCTCCAATTTAGATACGGTAATGATATTGCTCCATCAAGTTCGCTGGTACACAGACTGGGACCACTTTCCCGGCTATCTTCAAAGACTATCCACTCTGTATCCGCAATCAGCAAATCCGCTCGATTGAACGACAACGGCTATTTAATTTGGGTCAATCTCATTCCGCGTCAATTTTAACAAAGTGATTCTCTTCATTTTCACATTGGAAATACAATATTTGGAGCGCTGAATCGATCTTGAAGTTCAGTGTCACACACCGAGGTCTCAAGTATCATGAAGTTCCTCCAGATCTTCGGAAGTCCCATTCGATCGCTTTAAACTTTTTTGTTCTCAAGATGAAGATTTTTCCTTAAAGTTTCATGAAACTTATGAGACCTCATCTGAAGTTCCATCCAGTCCCTTTAAACTTTTTTGTTCTGAAGTTGAAGTTTTTTCATTGAAATTTCACGATACTTATATGAGACCTCATGTAATTAAGTGGGAATTAAGAGATCGAGATACATCGAAGTCTTCAAAAAGTTTGAAGGTATTCCAGTAGGACTTCAGTAGATTTTATGAGACTTCATGAAACTTCATGTGACTTCGTGGAAATTCAGAGATTCAGATAAATCAAAGTTTGCAAAAAGTTTGAAGGTATTCCAGTAGGACTTCAGTAAATTTTATGAGACTCCATGAAACTTCACGTGACTTCGTGGAAATTCAGAGATTTAGATACATCAAAGTTTTCAAAAAGTTTGAAAGTATTGCAGTAGGACTTCAGTAGATTTTATGAGACTTCATGAAACTTCATGTGACTTCGTGGAAATTCAGAGATTTAGATACATCAAAGTTTTCAAAAAGTTTGGAAGTATTCCAGTAGGACTTCAGTAGATTTTATGAGACTTCATGAAACTTCATGTGACTTCATGGAAATTCAGAGATTCAGATAAATCAAAGTTTGCAAAAAGTTTGAAGGTATTCAGTAGGACTTCAGTAGATTTTATGAGACATCATGAAGCTTCATGTGACTTCGTGGGAATTAAAATATTCAGACATATCAAAGACTTCAGCAAATCTTTTGAAACTTTATGAAGTTTCTGGGACAAATCTTACAGTATCCCTGAAAATCTTTGAAGTCACATAGAGTCGTGATAATTCGGTGGTTTAAAGAAGATAATAATTACTATCCATTATTCATTACTTTCGTTTACTAATCTAGTTTATCAGATAATTTTCATTACTCTACTTCAATTTTTATTTCCTTTTCTATGATATCATTTCGATTTTTTTTTTTTTTTTGTTAAATTATGTATGTACATAATTATTTAACAGAAAAAAACGAAGAACAAAAAAAAAACAGAAAATTCATCAAACCGTGTTTAAAAAAGGAGAAAAATGATTATATATATATGAGAAATAAATCAATGGTCGATTCTTTTGATTTTCTTTTGAAACTTTATTCTGTTTTTTTTTTTTTTTTTTTTTGAGAACAAAATCGTAGCTAGTAAATCATCAAAAACTTTTTGGCCAATACAAAAGGTGCGGAGTACTGCATAGCAGAACCAGAATCAGAGGGTGTGAAAGCTAGAGGGTGTGTCGGTGAAGAAATCAATATTTTCTATATTCGTGAAAATCGTGTGCGAAAAAATATATATATATACATATAACCTCGCGCATTTTGTGCCTACTGCCCCTGCCCCTCCCCCCCGCTGCCACCGCCTCGCATTTTTTCTTTTATCAATTTTTGTTCACTTTTTTTGCGCGCGCGGTATTATCATGATCTTAAAAATTCTAATAAGTAATAGCAAATAAAAAAAACCCGCGAAAAAAAGTTTGATTAAAATCAGATGCGAATTTACAAAAATTTCAATTTTAATATAAAAAAACAAACAAGGCAAAGATTTTAAAAAGGACAATTATTTTATAATTATGAAGGAATTGAGATTCTGAAAAGATAGGATAGAATTGAAACGTTGACGAAAAATTTTAATTTGTGTGTTAATCAAATTGGAAAAGATAAAAAAAAGGGAAACGTGGGACTAATTTTAATCCGGATAATCGTTTGCGATAATTGAATCGAGTCAGCTGCTGGTATTGTCAGCTTTTTTTAAAGCTTCTTATATTTCTCTGAGTCAGACCTATAATAAGCGATTATGAAGTTATGTACATATATATATATTTACTCAAGATACAAATTTATGTAACTTTATTTTACTTCCGTTTCAACTTTGAACCATTTTTTTTTTCGCATCCGTCTTTCGTGTAATTAATCACTTTACAATATATTCAAAAACTGATGGAATCAATTCTCAAACTCTGAAACTTTTGTTCATCTCATGAATGAAAATCGAAGAATTTTTATTACCTGAGTTAACTTCCGTCCATTTAAACATACATAAATTGTCTAATATCAGCTGATTGAGATTCAATTAAATAAACGTATCTCGATCATGTCAATTCTGATCGGAAAAAAGTTCAAACAAAAGTTGTAGATGTTTTCGAGACTGACATTTTATGTTCAATAACATTTCGTCCTATCTCTCACAGATTCACGTCAGGATCAATTTAATTAAAACAAAAAAACAGGAAACATTCATAAATAATGTAATACCATCTGACTGAGATTCATTAAAATGAGCGTATCTCGATCATGTCAATTCTGATCGGAAAAAAGTTCAAACGAAAGTTGTAGATGTGTTCAAGACTGACATTTTATGTTCAATAACATTTCCTCCTATCTCTCACAGATTCACGTCAGGATCAATTTAATTGAAACAGAAAAACAGGAAGCATTCATAAATAATCTAATACCATCTGACTGAGATTCATTAAAATGAGCATATCTCGATCATGTCAATTCTGATCGGAAAAAAGTTCAAACGAAAGTTGTAGATGTGTTCAAGACTGACATTTTATGTTCAATAACATTTCGTCCTATCTCCCACAGATTCACGTCAGGATCAATTTAATTGAAAAAAAAATACTGTAAAAATTTATTGAGGGCAGTAATCCGAAATACCCTGCGGGCGTTCCTCCTGCGAGAGCGTGTAACATTTTTTTCACGTCCTTCCGGTCGGGAACGAATCGCGAATAATAGGAAGCGCGGTACTGGTACTAGATAGATACGCGATTTGGAACGGTCTGATTTTCTACAATCCTCAATTACTGTACTGCAGCACTGCGGCGATTCCCGAACGACCGAATCAATCAATTCCCATTTCACCAAACTTCCGGTAAATGTCGAAACTCCAACGTGTAAAACACGATTTGCTCGGGTTTTGGGTCACCAGAGTATCAATTATCAAAATCCTCGTCCGGTATTAACCCACGTGAAGCAGATGAAAAAGCGTTCAATCGTATCAATCCACCACTAAACCGGTCAGTCATACTCTTTCTCGATTATATCAACAGCCGTTGGACTTTCGGAAAAATACTTCAGATAAAAGTTGTAGCTCTGACGAATCGCCATCTTCGATGTTCAACAACATTTTTTCATATTTTCAACCGTTTTGGAGTAATACACGATTGTATTCATGTAACAGTGATTTTTTTTTTCAACTGCGAATGAAAGGTGCTCGAATTCAGTTTTTCCGTCATATCTCGACAACTATTGATCCTATCGTCACGAAGGTTATTATAAAACATGAAGCTTACTAAATTCTCTACAACAAAGATTCAGTACATTTTTCTTGTATCTTTGATAGTTTGTCTCTAATACACGAGTAAATATGTGCATAATTCTCAGGAGGCAACCTGGGACGGGAAATACAAATGTCTATAATTTCGGTCCTGTATTACACAAAAACTATCAACGATATGACAAAAATGTATTAAATCTCAGTTGCAGGGAATTTAATAAACTTCATTTTTTCTAATGACCTTTGTGACGATAGGATCAATAGTTGTCGAGATATGACGAGAAAACTAATATATGATTTTTCTCTTTTGTTAATTTCCTTTTCGTATGCTTTTCCGTACGTTGTACGTGACACAATAGACGTACCTCATGTCCCAGAGGTATACGAGGACTTCTGTGCGGCTTTTGTTAACTGCTGGCTACCCACAAGTTTTTTAACTAAAAAACTCTAATACAAGTGCTGCTGCAATGACGTTCAATTGAAGACTATGTGTGAGTAAAATACATGTAGATATGGACTACAAAAATAAATACACAAAGATCCGAACAGTTTGCCAAGTCAACGAGTTCCACTGCTCGTGCAATCGAGAGAAAAAGTATTCGCCATTTCACCAAACAGCTACCAGATACACCAACCTTTCATATATCGCTTTCAATGCGATTTTCAATCAAAAGTTTCATATTTCTCGACATATTTTTCTGACATATTCGCCCCGGGGGACGTTTTCACCACACGGGAATACGAATTCTCTTTGTAATAATAGAAGCAGCCCTTCTTCTTCATACGTGTAGGAAAAAAATTGAAAAAACCCACTGAATGAATAATTTATAGACATTTTCTACGGAAATTTGAACCCATTTGTACTTCTTATTAGTAGTTTTGTTGCTCAATATTTTTACACAGTCAAATTTTACAAATTATTATTTCTCCTTGAAAATTGGTAAAGAATCGTAAAAAAATTATAAACACTTATCATTTTTTGTACAAGTTCTCGTTATTTTAGTAAAATTTACGCAATTCGAAGTCAATTTTTGTGGCAGTTTTCCATATTTTTGTAAATTTTTTTTCGAAAAATTCATTTTCACGGGACGCCAGTGAAATTCCTTCGAAATTCTTCTGAATCTGTCAAATGACAGCTGAACGAGCTAAGCGAATGGGGCAATTCGGTCACCGTAACGCCCATTGCTCGAGATAACAGTATGATCTAATTTCTGTTTGCCAGTTCGTCACCAGCCATTACCGAGGCGATTTACTCACCTACTAGAATCGCAATAACACTTGGTATCAGTGAGATGTGTGCTTCGGGTAAACGTTGCCCCATATGCGGACGCTCCTCTTCCTGTTTCCGTTCCTATTTCTCCCCCACATATCCACCCATAGCTGGTTTCCCGGTGCGGGTGGCTGGTGTTCGGCATATATCTTCCATATTCCCGGTTCTATTATGCCTACGACTATCTGCACCACTTCGGAAAACCAGTCGGCTATTACAAACGTTATGTGCCCTCTAGGCCTGCCCCAGAAACGCCCAAAGGCTTTCCGCCCGCGCCGGTCGGCTCCGCTCATGTGATTTACACTCTCAGGGCATTATTCAGAGGTCTACGTTAACTCCCGGCTCCCATTACCCATAGGAGTTCAATGGTTTATGGATCACCGCAGAGTCTGGGTTTTTAAGCCAATCCCTGGCCATGACACATTCGTGAAACTAAATTGATGGGTTTTATACTTTATTTCGTCGATATCTCACTGCCGGTTGCTTCTAGCTGAAAAATGACTCAGATCGATTTTGAAGCCCGCGAAATTCTCCACAAAAAAGTTTCTGGTAGTTATTTGCGTAGAATCGACGGTTGCGAAGATATACGAGATCGAAAGTCAGGCCCGTAATGCTCACTCGGACCCGATGCGCAGAAACATTCCAATGCGCAGGCGCATGCGCCAAGAACCGTAATCGAGTTTTGTCTGACTCATTGTCACAACGTTTGTGAGGGGTTTATATTGAGTAACCTGTATCTTCTAAACGGTCTAATCTACGCGAAAAACAGCAGGAATCTTTTTTGTAGATAATTTTCTAAGCTTCAAATTTGATTATAATGATTTTTGACGTCGGAGCAACCGGAAGTGAGATATCGGCGGAAAAGTGCAAAAATAATCTGTTTATGTATAATGTACGCTTCTGAGAGAGTGACATTGAGCCCGCATTATCTTCTGAACCGTTCAATCTACGCGAAAAACAGTAAGAACCTTTTTTGTAGATAATCTTTTAAGCTTCAAATTCAGTTCGAATGATTTTGACGTCGGAGCAACCGGAAGTGAGATATCGGCGGAAGAGTGAAAAAAGAATCGGTTTATGAGGGAAAAATCGGTGAGTTATCGAGAGGGGCAAGGCCCCGAGGAAATAGATCCCGGGATCAGTCCTTGGTGAACGTTATTACGGTGTAAGTAAGCACGTAGCCTCTGTTCAGTTGACCCTTAGGTCCACCCCCGCTCAGTATCCAACACCCTCGCATAAATTCACGACTCCCTGAGAAATTATCGTCCCATTGTCCTCCGACCAAGGCTTTGGTACGACAACGAATTATATCCAGGGATACTCCACGTTCTTCGGAGGTCAATCCCAGGTTTTTATTCACGCACGAGTTACGACCTACGCAAGTCGAAAGAGAAGAGAAAAACGAGCCAAGTAAAATTGAGAATCTTGGAAAGCACTCAAGTTCTTATCGCGAGAAGAAACTTCGCTCTCTCGTGTATTTTAATTGACTGAAATTATACAGTTTTTTTCACCCCCGGCTCCCGGTGTCGTCGATTAGGGGTTCGGCGTGATCTGAGCCTCCGAGGTTGTTTTATCACCTGATCCTCGAGTTTGTGGTTAAGCCTCCAGACGCTTTGCGTATTTTCGGAACGTCGTCTACTCCACGAGACCCTTGCCCGAAAGTAGAGACAATTGGTTCCAGGGTCCTCTTCATCCTACAAGAGGATTCTCAGAGGTGGCCTAAATTGTGGAGGTGCTTGCTAATTCACCAGCTCAGAGCTCACGAATGGACCTCATCTTCAACCTAATTCAGCAATTAAGAGATGAGAAATTTTTTTGTTTCAAATGACAGAAAATTAAATCAGGATTTCAATAATAATCAATATTTTTCGTTCGGCTTTATATCGTTTGACAGCTGAAGCCATTAGACAAGAATTACGTAATGAAAATTTCTAGTTAAATTGCCACTTGAAAAGTTCAGAATTAGAATTGAACTATTTTTTATTCCCATCATCGTGAAGAATTCAAGATATGAGATTAGCTACGCGAGTCTGTAAATTTATCGCCTGTTAAAACGGGGGGTTGGGTGGCTGGAAATTTGCCAACTTGATAAAATACCACTTAATAATAATAGTAGTAGAGAAAATTTTTCATACCATCAAATAGTGTACCTATTTTTTATTCCTTGAAAGCATCGAGTCTCCCAAAAGAAAAAAAAAGATTCTTCACGTTCACTTTGCCCTCGTCAAAGGCAGCGAGTAGATTGTGGATTTTATTTATCCAGATTTCGAATGAATTTCAGATCCTTTTATCCCCAAATACCCAAACATCGAAGCTCTTGAGGTTCGAATCGAGGAAATTTCGACCAAATTTGTTACAGATCGAAGGATCTGTGATCTGGATGTGAATAGAAATTTTTTTCTTCTTTTTTCCATACATTTTAAAGCACTCGCGAAATTTTCTCGATCACTCAGGTTGTGCGGAATATATTTATTTTTTATTCTTTACGACCGTAACAGAAAATAAAACACAAAAAAAAGGAAAGAACGTGCTTCGTATTCAGTGATCGATTCTAAAGGATTCGCGGAATGAGAACCAATCTCTAAATTGAAAACTACGATGGTGGTAGAGGCGATGAATAGTGCAGACTTATACTTTTAAAATAATGATAATAATGATAATAATAGCAAAGAGGATGGCGACTTTGGCTTTTTTTTGTAAAAAATAGAGTGCTTCGTTGTGCATTCGATTCTTTTTTGTAAGAATTTTATCGTTGCCACTTCGTTCAGCTTTACATTCATAAACCAGTGAAAAGAAAGTATGAAGTTGCAAGAATTTTTATTGATAAGAATATTTTATTATTTAGATAAATATTTCCATAGGAGAGGCGATTCACTATCATTATTATTATCATTTTGTTCAATTTTGATACTACTTTCTTTTTTTTTTTTTGCTTTCCTAATTCGGTTTATATGAAATTATATGAATTGCAAAAACAACTTGAATCTGCAATTTTAATTCACCTACAAATCCGTTGTTAAAAATTTTTCTTGTAGAAAGTATCGAATGTCAGCTTGATGAAAAAATTGACTATTTCTTAATCAGTGCCCAGTTTCCTGACGAATTATTAAAATAATAAGGATTTTGGAAATTTGAATCACTTTGAATGTCGAAAAAAAAAAAGAGAACCGTCCAGGTTTGGGGTAAAATTATTGTCCATATAATTCGTGTGAAATTCAATGTGGGATAAAATCTAATAATTCACTTCCATAATTACACCCTTCTGTTAACACAGGCTGTCGGGTCTCTTGACCCTAATATATATATATATATATAGGCAATATATCACAGCGTCGAAACGCCTTTATCACTTCCTGAAGCGAGACGAAGGGCCGATAATAATTTTCCTCCCAAAAAGAGGCTGGGAGATAAAGAGAGAAGGAGAGTAATTGGCAAACGTATTTAATTAAGCTTTTCCACCAGACGGTACACGTCCCTCATTCGTTATCCTAATTAAATGTCAAAGCAAAAACGATACTCGATCGTTATTCACCTCCAACATCTTTTTTTTTTTTTTTTTTTTTTGCTTTCATTATTTCAAACACAATATTTTCATTAGCCTTAATGAAATATCACAATTTTCAGCTTAAAAATATTTAATCAAGGTCGTCTGAAAGTATAATTATCATTCAATTGTAATTGGCTACCATGACAATTATTAGGGATCGAGTATACATATAGTCGTAAAATAGTGAATTATGACGTCAAAGCTAAAACTTGAATATTTTAACGTCAATGAATTGTCATTTTTTTTTTTTCAACTAAATTAGAGCCAAGGTGGCAAAAATTGAAATTGAGTAGCAAAATCGTTACCGGAATTGCCTGACATTGCGTTTTTTTTTTTTTATTCGAATGAAAACGTCGAAACCGTGATTTTAGGGTCAGAGATGAAAAATCGCCGATCGATAGATCGATGGATCGTAAATTTAAAAATCCACCGCGATATCCCTGCGTGGGATGGGACGTGTCGGGATTGATATCTGCCCGGCTATCTACCTCTAGATATAATAGTGGTACGGGTTATAGATATCGAGAGATATCGGCAATCAAGAGACCGAGCGAGGATCACCGCAGCACTCGCACTCGCTGGACCCGTTGCCAAAATGACCAAATGCACTGTATATATAGCCCCTCCGAATGGTTGATATCGAACGACCTTTAATAACGTGATTTATGACTCGTCAAAGTTTTTTTGTTTTTTTTTTGCGACTAAAAGGAAGAGAAGAATTGATAGAAAATTACTAGAGTTATTCCCGTGTCCAATGGCATAAGGTAGTAATCGCCAAAAATGCGATTTTGGTAGCAAAAGATCGTATAATTTTTTTTTTTACGGCACAGGCATTAAAAAGTCACTTTTTGACGCCTGTTTTCGTTCCGGCAAATGGCACTTTGTACCGCTAAGTTCAAAGTTGCGGTATAAAGTCTTTATTCCGCAACTTTGATGCGCAGTTCGAAGTGCGCATGTCAAAGTTGCGGAATAAAGTCTTTATACCGCAGGTTACCCCCTCTCTACTACCTTTTACAGCAGCTCCTATACGCAGTTCGTGCGGAACTCAGCTGGCGTCAAAGTGACTATTAATGCCTTTTCCGTAAAAAATAATGTATGGGGCGCGTGCAGAAAGTAACTTTTCTGCGCATGCCACATAAATATCTATTTTCCTCACGCCATTTGCTCTAAAAATGGTCAAACCGTGCAGATTAATTGAAATTACGAGATCGAAAAATGTTTATTCGTTACAATTTTTGAGGAAAATTGAAAAAAAAACGTAAAGGCAGAACGTCGTAGGCGCCAATTTAAGAATTTCTTCTCTCCTGAACCAAAAAGTCATTGAAACACCTGAAACGCGAAGATAAATTGAAAAAACGAACGTTTCGAAAAATTCGATAAAAAATATTCGTAGTTTGAAGCAGAAGGTCGTATTCGCCAATTTTTTTTTCAATCAATTTTTCAAAAAGCTGTAAAAACTCGTGAAACGTGAAGAAAAATCGAAATCTACAACATTTCGAAAATTCATAGAACTAAAATATCTAGGTTGAAGCAGAAGGTCGTATTCGCCAATTTTTTTTTTTCAATCAATTTTTCAAATAGCTGTAAAAACTCGTGAAACGTGAAGAAAAATCGAAATCGACAACGTTTCGAAAATTCATAGAAAAAAAATAGCAAGGTTGAAGCAGAAGGTCGTATTCGCCAATTTTTTTTTTCAATCAATTTTTCAAATAGCTGTAAAAATTCGTGAAACGTGAAGAAAAATCGAAATCGACAACGTTTCGAAAATTCATAGAAAAAAAATAGCAAGGTTGAAGCAGAAGGTCGTATTCGCCAATTTTTTTTTTTCAATTAATTTTTCAAATAGCTGCAAAAACTCGTGAAACGTGAAGAAAAATCGAAATTGACAACGTTTCGAAAATTCATGGAATAAAAATAGCAAGATAAAAGCAGAGGGTCTTAAGTGCAAATTTTTCAAGTTTTTTTTGGCGGTTATGATCTTCTGCTTTTAATCGACCCAACATTAAATTTCAACGTGTATGAACGAATCTTCGGGTTTTTATCCCGAATACAATTTTTCAAATTAGTCCTATGATCAATATTTTTTTTTCCGGTGAAACAAAAAAACGAATTAAAAAAAATGAATAAAAGTATTGAAGAAGAGGCGAGTGAAAATGAGTAAATTTTTTAGACATCCAATCTGGATATTGTGTACAAAAATCAGGTAATAAATTAATTCGAACATACCGTTTATTAAATTCCGTCTTGTAAGAGAGTGGGTGGTGGTGATGATGATGGTGCGGTGTGATGGAAGTTATTACCCGGCTAGGGGGAGGGGGTAGCTGATGGGAATTAATTCAGCGGGTCGTTTTCAGAAATTTGACATCAACGTCGAACAAAGCGAACAAGTATTTGCAATTAGAAGATGTAATTAATTTCAGGTTGCCACAAAGTTATATTACCTCTTGTGCAGAGTCACAAGCACACCACTCCGGCACCTCTGCTTCTTAGAATTGTACAATGGACGTATAAACTACCTGTGATGGTCACATATCTATGTGTGTGTGTGTGTGTCTGAGAATTCGGGATCTTGAAATTAAACCATTTAATTATTTTCTGAAGCAATCGATGTCCGTCGATCAATGTAATAGTGAATACACAATTTTTTCAACCAAAAATTAAATTTCAGAAATGAAGATTAGAAGAGAAAAATTAGAATGCAAACGTGATTAGAAGAGTGAGAATTTTTATTGAAAAACTTTACCGTGAAATAGATTTTGTATAATATTTCGTGCTCGTGTTTCCAACGATTATTGATTTTATTTTGTTATTTCTGTTACAGTTGTATCGTCACACTTACCTGGCTCATTACACGATCATCAACCTAGATAACCTGTGAGTATAATCACCTCTATTGCATTTATAAATTGAAAAAAAAAACACTTCCTGAATATTAACGATATCGAAATTTGATATTCTTGCATTTTTTATAGTCTATAAGAAGGTCCATAAAGTGGTAGATACCTTGATCTTCGCCTAATATTGAAAGGACTGTAAGTCGAATGTTCGAATTCAGTTTTTTTTATCATATCTCGACAACCGTTGATCCTATCGTAACAAAGGTTATTACTAAAAGTAAAGCTTAATAAATTCTCTACAATAAAGGTACAATACATTTTTTTCATATCGTTGATAGTTTTTGTGTAATACAGGGCTGAAAGTATGGTTGCCTGGTGAGAATTATGCACATATTCACTCGTGTATTGAAGACAAACTATCAAAGATGCAAGAAAAATGTATTCTACCTTTGTTGTAGAGAATTTAGTAAGCTTCACTTTTCATAATTACCTCCGTGACGATAGGATCCATATTTGTCGAGATATGACTAAAAAACTGAATTCGAGCACCTTGGATTGAAAATGGCGGATAAAGGTCTCAACAAATTTGAAGATATTTACAAATCAATCTTCTAAATTGACTGGACTATTGAGATCCATCAAACAGTAAATTTGATATTCTATTGTTTCGAATCAGACTTATGCTTGCTGAGATATCAACTTCTTTTATACTTCTTTTTTTTTAGCTAAAAGTCTCGACGGTGAAATTTTATGCACGCTGGATCGAATCGAGTTTTCTGGGTTCCGTCTGAACGTCTGAAGGCAGAGTTTGGTTAGTTTGAACGCGAACAGTCGGGACGATAACGATAACGATTATGCTGAATAAACAAGAGGAGATATCTCAAGACTTATTTTATAGTAAGATTTAGATTTGCATTTTAATCTGGGAAAGAGAGAATACTGCGTGGCTCATGGCCTGCAGAAGGGAAGATCTTGGGGTATAAGGTGATGCAGGGTGGATCGCCCGCCTAACCACCAGCCCAGTCCACCCACCCAACCAACCCTGCATCCCAACTGGAAATTACAAACTGTGCGGGAATTTAATCCGCGAGTTTCATCCGTAGATTTATACGCCAACTTAGCATTTAAGTACGCGAGCTTATACCCGTTGCCGCGATTAAAGTCGTCCGCGAAGAGTTTAGTTGAGAGACTTGCAACGCGATCCTAAGAATTTTTACCATTACTTTTTTTTTTTTGCCGCATATTTGTCGCTCGTTACACCAAAAAAAGAAACGGTACGAAGTTTGAGTCGAGGAAAATTGTCGAGAAGAAAGTTCAACTTGAGAATCGTAATCATCCTCGGTGCTTCTTCTTCTTCTTCTTCTTCTTCTTGTTTATACAGTTTCAAAGTCGATTTCCGTCAATTCGACGAATTCGGATATTCGACGTCCTTGACCCCCTTAATGGTACGAAGAATCGCACCGAGTTTGTCCGAACTTTCAAGAACAACCAGTGATTCGATTCCGAATAGAACAACTTCGATTTCGAAACTTTTCTTGAGTAACTGCAACTGCGAAAATTCTGATAAACTTGAAATTTTTTAAGGTTAACCTCAAATTTATGTCAAGTGATTTAGAAAATTTTCGAAGAACAGTTTCCACGAGGATCGAACTATTTTTTCCCATTTTTAAGTGCCTTACTCTATCCGCCATTTTAAATTTTGCAAAACTGACTTCAAATTCGTGTTCAGCGACTCAAAAAGCTCTTAGAATACAATTTTCATCGAATCTGGACAATTTTATCCAATTTTCTACAGCCATATTGCGTCCGCCATTTTAAATTCTCTAAATCTGACTTCAGATTCGTGATCAGCGACTCGAAAAACCCCAGTGTCTCAATTTTCGTGACAATCGTAGAACTCTATCACGAGAAAAACGATGTGTACCGAAATTTTATGGCGTGAATGCCTCTGACCCCCACCACCAGGCATCGCTAGGCGCGCGGTCGGCTGCGCGCGCATCCTCCCACTCAGCAGCGCCTGGGACTCGACTCCGAGAAGATTCAAAGTGTCATAACTCCACCAAAAATCATCGTAGCTCAAATTTTCAAAAACTGGTGGAAATTAGACACTTCAGAGCTCCATCAGATCTCCTGAAACTGATGATGAGACGATTCTCCGCGGAATCACGAAGCCTTGAGTATGAAAAATTTATCTACTACCGGGTCAAGTGATCCGCTAAGTTCTCCTAAAAGAGTAGCTGCACCGGCGAGGTTCTACCGTATGTTTGTTTCAGAGAATATCATCATCGTTTCCTCCTTATCTTTATGTATTCATTGCAGTGTTGATGTGAACTCAAGTAGGAGTTAACTGCCGTGGTGTAGTTTATGGGGATATAATCGTGTCTCGCAGCGATACCCACGTCCTTGTTTGTACGCTAGGTCTGTTATTTTCTTGTCCTTACGAACATCCATTCATCTCTGAGCATGGGTAAGAAATTGTCGCCCCGGAGGGGCGGCGCTCTGTGCGGACCCTTTGTGCGACCAACTATCAGCCAAACACAATGATACTATTATGGATAGACGACAATGCCAGAGATTGAGATGCCACACTACGTCCTCGACTTCTTCTTCGCTACCTGAACTTACGACACCAACTCTGAGACAACGATCCTCGCTTCGCGGTTCTTGGCTCTTGGTTTTCATACTCAATCCACAACAACGGAATTCTAAGTGTTTTGGAACTAAATCTGACCTCCAATTTGGGAAACTTGACTACAGTCAGACCGAAATTTATATCAATTTTAGTAGAAAAATTGAAAAATTAAGGGTACCAGTATCTAAAGTTCAGTACACATCGAAAAATTTACTTTATTTTGTCCCTCGACGTCTCATTTTCTTCGGAGAGCAATTCTTCATCATATGAATGAGGGAAACTGAGAATAAAGAATCCTGTGATAAGTTATGGTCAGTTATCGAAACGTTTAACGACAATCTAGTCACTCTTTTGCTGATAACTTGGTCCAAAAATTTTGCTTTCCAATTTTCGTCGTTCACACGATGAAGGATTGCTCGCCGAAGAAAATGAAAGGTCGAAAGACATAATCAGGTCAACCGTGTGCCTGAAATCTTACGACAAGTGATTTTAAAAAAAGTCAATTTTTCGATGTGTAACGAACTTTGGATAAGTTATTGATGATTTTTGGAGTACATATGGTCCCCACAAATCATGAAAATTCAGTTACGACTGGCTTTTTTTCTGTCGTTGTATTCTTTCATTTCCTCGATGGACGTGGGAGAGAGAGAGAGAGAGAGAAAGGCAGAAAAAGGAGTTGAAGGCGGAAAAACCTTTTCCGAAAACAATTTATACAGTTTGTCCGAACAATACGAAGGAGTTTGAATTCATATAAAATGGTCGAGAAGGACAGAAGATGGATGAGGAAGAAGGTATGAGGTAAAAGTAAAGAAAAGGTAAGGAAAGTGTGGAGGAAAATAGAGAGTGAGTGAGATGAGAAACCAGTCAGTGGCTTTATTTACGTTCTCTTTCGAGGAAATGTTTCCCCTGGGATTTTCTGATGTACAAACTCGATGGGTGGTGGTTTGTGCCACCAATGGAATGGAATAGAATGGGAAGATTGTGTTCCTCGAGGGCTGGGGGATATGTGAAACTTATTTTTATGGGTCTTCAGCATCCCTTTGAATTTTGTATCTTGTTTTTTATTTTTTTATTTATACGTATTCGCCCCTCCGTATAAATTTATTTCTCGATCCCACACCCAACGTCCGGGATATTCCTCTTTTATTGTTATAAAACGTTGCACCACGTCCGTGTTTAGGTACTTGCGTACCTACCTACCTCACAGTGGTCAATATGTATCAGCTCCTTTTATCACCGACCCCTCAGATCGAACATAAAAATGGTATGAGAAAAAAGGTACCCCCACATTACGCCTCGTAAAAAATGGAAATGGAATTCCAAACTGAGGTCTTCCTCAGAGGGATCAAGTATGGTTTCAGTTGCGAAAATTCGATAACACGATACGGAGGAGTCGTTCGAAATCAGTAGGGAATTCTTAGCAATCAATGAAATCGACACGACAACGATTTCCTTGAATTTCCAAGCAGAAAGAGACCCAGGCATCAGTCTTCCTGCAAGAAAGTTCCTATTTTTTCAAGCAATAAATTTGCCAATATTTTATATCTTCACAGAACGGAGACTAGCCTAAGTCCAGGCGGACTTACGACTAGCTTGGAACTAGCTACTTGGGGACCTCGGGGAAACAGTCTGATCTATGTTTCCCAGAACAATCTGTACTACAGACCGCAGGCTGAGGTTGCAAACGATTACCAGATAACGACCGACGGTGTATTGGGCGCGATTTACAACGGAGTACCAGACTGGGTCTACGAGGGTGAGTCTCTTTATCGTTTGCAAAATCTAGAACATCTTTCAGAAAAACCCATTAAGATAAGTCAACGAGGCCCGTCCGGGTTATTGAACGTCAAGTCAGTGATACTGTCATCCCAAATGATTCAACAGCGTCATATTCTATCATGCAGTGGTCCAAAATGGTCCAAAGACGTTCAGAATGATCTAGAAACGACACAATCGGTTATATCGTGCCAAATAGTCTGAAAACGTTTGGAATAATTCGAAATCTAAGGATATTCAATGGTCTAAACCGTCCAAAATGGTCCAAAAAAACCTATCAAGATAAGTCAGCGATACTGCTCGGGTTATTGAACAAGTCAGTAATACTGTTATACAAAATGGTTCAATAGGGTCATATTCGATCATGCACTGGTCGAAGATGTTTCAAAGACGTTCAGAATGATCTAGAAACAATATAATCGGTTATATGGTTCCAACTGGTCTGAAAACGTTTCGAATGATTCAAAATCTATGGATTTCCAATGGTCCAAACCGACCAAAATGGTCCAAAAAAACCTATTGAGATAAGTCAACGATACTGTTCGGGTTATTTAACAAGTCAGTAATACTGTCATCCAAAATCGTTCAGCAGGGTCATATTCGATCATACAGTGGTCCAAAATCGTCCAAAGACGTTCAGAATGATGTAGAACCGTCATAATCGGTTATATTGTACCGAATGGTCTGAAAACGTTTGGAATGATTCAAAATGTAAGGGGTGCCAATGGTCCAAGCCGTCCAAATTGGTCCAAAAAGATCAAAATCATACCGTGATCCAAATTGGTCCAAGAAGGTCATATTAAATCATACCGTGATCCAAAATGGTCCAAGAAGGTCATATTCAATCATATCGTGATCCGAAATGGTCCAAAAAGAAGTCATATTATATCATACCGTGGTAAAAAATTATCCAAAAAGGTCATATTCAATCATACCGTGGTTCAAACTGGTCCAAGAAGGTCATATTCAATCATATCGTGATCCGAAATGGTCAAAAAAAAAGTAATATTTAATCATACCGTGATCCGAAATTGTCCAAAACGGTCATATTCAATCATATCGTGATCCGAAATGGTCGCAAAAGAAGTCATATTATACCATACCGTGATCAAAAATGATCCAAAAAGGTCATATTCAATCATACCGTGATCAAAAATGGTCTTAAATCCGGTGGATCCCCTTTTTCTTCAAAACACATTACTCAAGTATTTTCCTGCTCTTGGCTGACTGACTGGCACGGTGTTGCCGGGGTTCATGTTGTCAGGATTAAATATTACGAATTCATGAAATTATATCAACTCTCTAAGCCCACACCGGGCGAGATAGAGGGCAGAACCGTACCGGTTTTTGGAAAAATACTCCTAAGTAAGAAATACGTAGGCGATCCTTGGGCAAAGACGAATGGTTTTACTGCACAGATGGCGATAGCCGGGTGGAATATTCTGAGGAGCGGATGAAAATGAAAAATGAAAAATGAAAAATGAAAAACGTAAAATGGAGGTGAAGGAAAAAAATTTAAAAAATTATTAAATGAAGCTGGCTACCTCGCACAATACAGTGGAGAAATTTTATTATGCATGGATTCTCATATCGCTTGTGTCAGCGTATTCCAGACCCCTTTACCTCCCTTGGGGCGCGAGTTGATCAACGTGTGAGTGTGCATGCATGCAGCTCGTCGAGATCGTCGACTAGCTTTCATCGCTGCACTTCGCGTTTTAATTTCTTATCAAAACTGTTAATTAAAATTAACCAACTATATTAATTAACTGCGACAATATTTAACGTGCATAACTACACGTTATAGCCTTCAGCATGTCAACGATGCCCGATTCTCTGTGGAATATGATAAACGAATGGAAATTAGACGGTTTTAAAGAAAATAGAATTGGATTTCCACATACATACAGTCGAACCCCGCCCAGTTGACGAAAGTGGCGGCGCCCCCTCTCTGTTTCTCGTCGGGCCCACGTGGCGCGCCAGAGGAGGCGCGCGCAACTCACTGTGTCAAACCGAGCCCGGTGGTGGGGGTCGAGAGGCTCGAATAGTTGAGTTGATATGACAGCAGGCGAGATTCCGCTACATCGATTTTTGAGCCCTTTGTGGATAATTGGGGCTAAAAAAATCTGGTATTTTCTGCAAAGAATTTCAAACCCCTCCCCCCCCCCAAAAAAAAAAAAAGAAAAAAAACTATGTTAATCAGATCCTGGTAGGGTGGAGATGAAGTGAAGTGTGACATGTTCATTTTTCACATTGAAGAATAGCCGAAATTGTATTCCTTTAGCTTAGGGTTTAGGGTAGGTGTCCCAATTACGGAGCCCTTAGCGACGTCCATCGCCGTTTCTTAATAAATACTACTCCCTCATCTCTCATTTTGACATTTCAGAGTTTGAGATTGACGAATGAATGTATTTTAAATGATAACACATTTTTTTTCACTCGATGAATACGAAAATGAATAAAAACTAAACATTAATGTAAAACTATGCGCGTGTCCCAATTACGGTGCCTTCGAAAATATCTGTGAACCGAATACGGTGCCCCAATTACGGACAGTGTCCCAAATACGGAGCCCCGATTACGGGCGCAAGTCCTGCGGTAAATGAGCAGGTTAACTTCACTTCACGTGTTATATTCTTGCCCGGAAATATCATAGAAGACGTTTCCCGTATTTACGAACGATTTGTATCGAAAAGAGTGACGTACTTGGGAATTCTAAAACATTCGAATACACCTAACCTCCTGTTCTGTTCGAAATTTTTGTATACCGACTGTCCGTAATTGGGTCTAGAAGCCAAAATGCTGTCCCAATTACGGCACTCCGTAATAGGGACAACCCTTCAAACTCGTGTACCAATTGCGGGCCCCACTATTATTATCAGAAAAAATGGTTAAATTGTACATTTTTCCGTTTAGGTGTTGAATATTATAGTCAAGATGTCATATGAGATAAGTTTTATTGAGTTATGAGTGATAATATTGTATTTATCGCCATTTGAAAAAAGGTGATTTCTTAGCACTTTGGTTAAGGCAGCTAAGATAATTTCGATCGATGTGTGAGTCCGAAATCGAAATTAAATGTTCAATGGATTACTTGAAGCTTCAACATGCGAGACTACTTGTTTCGTCAAGTTTATAAATCAAGCTTTACGACAAAAATTCACACATGCTGATATCTGGTAGTGCTATTGCTTAAATTAAAGAAAACACAGAGAGGGCACCGTAATTGGGACACCCTCCGTAATTGGGACACCTACCCTATATTACCTACAAAATTAGGCGATTGAGTGACAAAATCAATTTCATAAATTCAAAGAGTTGTGTCTAATTCTTTGGACGAAATTATACTCTGACCTTTTTTTCTAGAAAACAATTACTAAATCCGTGAATTAAAATCAAAGATCGATGATGTTAATAGTACATTGTGTATCAAGGGCGCAAAACACTATTTTTCGAGTGTGAAATTTGCAGTACGAGCCGAAGGCGAGTGTACTGCAATCACACTCGCCAAAATAGCCTTGTGCCCGTGTTGCACACGATTTTTTTCTCAACACCTGGTCTGCAAAAATGCCTCTTTTTAGACCGAGTGAGCGGGCGCAAAACGGAACTTTGCGCCCGAGGGCAGGAAAAGAGTCATTTCCGCCCGAGGGCCGAAAAGATCTGTTTTGCGCCGGCTCAAGAGGTATGAAAAGTGGCATTTTGCGACCGGGTGTGAGAAAAAAAATATTTTCAACGATTTCAAACCGTTTTTCAAACTTTTGACTCGTCCTTCAAACTTGACACTAAAAATTGATGAAATTAAAAAAAAAAAGTCCACAGTAAAAAAATGTGTGATTCTGGAAAATGATTTCATGTAGATTTTGACATTTTTTCCAGAACGAAATTAACAAAAAAAAAAAAGCAGAAAAGCAGATCAAATATTTGAGTGGAAAAAATGTCTTCCAGTCGATAAAAAGAAAAAAAAGGGGGGGGGGGGGAGTCTTCTTACAGCGTTGAGAAATGGAGATCCTGATTCCTTCGGACGTCTCAGTTCACCCCATTAATCAATAATATCCTACGATATCGATTTTTGCAATACAGTATACGTAGGTACCACATACCCTGGGGTTTATTAATCTCAGTCAATTTTAATTGAATATTTCAATCTAACCAAAAGATCCAATTTTCCTCCATCTATAGATTTATTTAACGGGTAAATCCCGGCTGTTTTAATTAACACGATTAATCGAGTCTCGGCAGCACCGGGGTGGGTGCAGCACAGGTGCATCTGCTGCGGGCGCGTGCAGTACTTCCGTTAACAATTTAGCAAATTTACGTGCATCACCTTTCCTCGGTGATACATAGCTGCTAATTATTCATCAAAATCGTTACATTTCCAATTCAAATTTTCACTCGGGGTAGTAAAATCGCACTTACAAAAATCGTTTGCGAATGAAGATTTATGGAAGGTCTCGATCACGGTCTCGAGTGATATAAATTTTATCTGGTAGATTAGTTTTTTTTTTCACCCAAAGTGTGACGTTAATAGAGCCGAAAGGATTTGAAAGAATTCTCTTGGTAAATCCTCGCCTATACCGCTAATGGAACCCCCAGGACTCGAATGTCGACTACATAGACTCCCATGGACCGTATAACTCGAATCCAACGTCTCTTACTCCCACGGGATTTTTCAATCCCACAATATTTTTACGTGTATGCCGCGCGGTTTAATTCCTTTTCCTCATTCGAGATCCCATCGTTCTGACTGATTGAATTTTGGAAACACATCAAAATTTTGTAATTCGGACCTCAGATTCGTGATCAGTGACCCAATAAACGTCTGAGTACCAATTTTCGTCAGAATCATTTGGGGAATTTCGTTTTTCAAATAATTCGAAAACTACCGAGCCGATCTAATAAAAAATTGAATCAGTTTTGAGTATCGAAAAACCGCGTCGTTTGAGTCCAAGTTCGTCCAAATCCGTTGACTGGTTCTCGAGTTATCGTCGGACAAAGTACCATAATCTCAAATATCGTAATTTTGATGTCATTTTGGGGAATTTCGTTTTCCAAATAATTCGAAAACTACTGAGCCGATCTAATAAAAAATTGAATCAGTTTTGAGTATCGAAAAACCGCGTCGTTTGAGTCCAAGTTCGTCCAAATCCGTTGACTGGTTCTCGAGTTATCGTCGGACAAAGTACCATAATCTCAAATATCGTAATTTTGATGTCATTTTGGGGAATTTCGTTTTCCAAATAATTCGAAAACTACTGAGCCGATCTAATAAAAAATTCAATCAGTTTTGAGTATCGAAAAACCGCGTCGTTTGAGTCCAATTTCGTCCAAATCCGTTGACTCGTTGTCGAGTTATCGTCGAACAAAGTAACATAACCTAAAAACTAGTGATATTTTTAGCTCTTCTCGTTCTCTCTGACCATTTAATTCAGTTTTTTTTATAAGACCCGAGTCTTTTACGTTCTCTCAGAGAATTCTCGAGGAAGATTTAGCCCAGGTGACGAATGAGGTAGGAACTTTTGGTTGGCGATATTCCAAATTTCTCAAGTTATCGGATTGACTATAGGACGACGTAGAACTGGTATAACGGGACCGGTTCGAGTGGGTTTCCCGTATATCCGACGAACCTATTTCATTCCTCGTCCTCTCTCTCTCTCATAGCGTTTGCTAAATGGAAATTATTTGCCACCTCTCTGGTTCTCTCTACGTGTGGAAGGTATTCGCAAGAAACGATATCCGAAGTACGCGAGAAACTCTAGAGTTGGGGAATAATTTCGATTAATTGGAAACTCCAATCCACTGAATATTGAATCGAAGAAGAAGACTAAGAACAAAACGTTGAAGTTGCAACCCAGAAAATTATTCTTCCGATATTCTTCACATAAGATGAACGATCAGATATTTTCTGATACACATTCGGATCGTTTTTGTAAAATGAAAGGTTTTCAAAATTACTAACAAGAACAATTTCAGTGAACTATGAATTCAGCTTCAAAAATCGACGATAATTCCTAGGGCAGCATAAAAAATGGTGTTTATATGGTTTCTAATATTACAGACATTAGGATAATTCTTGAACGAAATTGAAGCCCGTCGGGAAGGAGCCGAGGTTTAATCAACGTACAGGAGAATCGTCCGATAATTTTGAAAACTTGAAAGTCTCATAGAGGATATCTAGCCACTCTAGCTCGCTCTATGATGAGATTTCTCCAAGCACAGTAGAGAGGGATGGGTTAATGAATTCGTGGACTAAGTAGTCGGCTCATCTCCCAACCTATGAACCTATGAACCCTATGAACCCTGTGAACTTGATTAGCAGCCAGTCCCCCATCCCCACGGACTCAAGATTCTTAGAACTATCGTGGTATAACGTAGAAGACCAAAGACTGAAAGGCGCCTTGATCCCTGTGTCAGCTTCCTGCCCCAAATAATTTATACCCTCAAAACCGTGATCAGTGACTCGAAAAAACCTCAGGTAACGTGTTTTGGATTTTCTAAAAAAAATTAAAAAATTGGCCACTCACGACCTTCTGCTTCAACCTCGATATTTTTGTTCTGTGAATTTTCGAAACGTTGTAGATTTCGATTTTTCTTCACGTTTCACGAGTTTTTACAGCTATTTGAAAAATTGATTATAAAAAAAAAAATTGGCGAATACGACCTTCTGCTGCAACCTCGATATTTTTTTTCTATGAATTTTCGAAACGTAGATTTCGATTTTTCTTCACGTTTCACGAGTTTTTACAGCTATTTGAAAAATTGATTGAAAAAAAAAAATTGGCGAATACGACCTTCTGCTTCAACCTCGCTATTTTTTTGTCTATGAATTTTCGAAACGATGTAGATTTCGATTTTTCTTCACGTTTCACGAGTTTTTACAGCTATTTGAAAAATTTATTGAAAAAAAAAAATTGGCGAATACGACCTTCTGCTTCAACCTCGATATTTTTTTCTATGAATTTTCGAAACGTTGTAGATTTCAATTTTTCTTCACGTTTCACGAGTTTTTACAGCTATTTGAAAAATTTATTGAAAAAAAAAAATTGGCGAATACGACCTTCTGCTTCAACCTAGATATTTTAGTTCTATGAATTTTCGAAATGTTGTAGATTTCGATTTTTCTTCACGTTTCACGAGTTTTTACAGCTATTTGAAAAATTGATTGAAAAAAAAAAATTGGCGAATACGACCTTCTGCTTCAACCTAGATATTTTAGTTCTATGAATTTTCGAAATGTTGTAGATTTCGATTTTTCTTCACGTTTCACGAGTTTTTACAGCTTTTTGAAAAATTGATTGAAAAAAAAATTGGCGAATACGACCTTCTGCTTCAAACTACGAATATTTTTTATCGAATTTTTCGAAACGTTCGTTTTTTCAATTTATCTTCGCGTTTCAGGTGTTTCAGTGACTTTTTGGTTCAGGAGAGAAGAAATTCTTAAATTGGCGCCTACGACGTTCTGCCTTCACGTTTTTTTTTTTCAATTTTCCTCAAAAACTGTAACGAATGAACGACGTATTCGCCCAACATGCGACCTTTTGCATTTACATTTTTCGATCTCGTAATTTCAATTGATCTGTACGGTTTGACCATTTTTAGAGCGAATGGCGTGAGAAAAAAAAATTATACGACCTTTTGCCACCAAAATCGCGTTTTTGGCGATTACGACCTTATGCCATTAGACACGACAGTACACCCGTTGTGTCTGACATGACGGTGTTAAGTTACCAGGGTCCACGGTAGCCTCTCGCAAATTAGCGAAGGTTGATGGTTGTCAGCCGGTGTGACGTCTTGACGTTACGGATGCTGCTCCTCGAACCGCAAGCTGTGAGGGACGGTATATCAACCGGCTAGCTAGTTACTAGCCATAGATATACCGTGAAGTGAGCCAGTTAATCTGACGATGAGACGGAGGGTGACGTTACACCTGTTACGCCAACGACAAGTTCAAGTTTGGGATCGAAGACCTCATCTGAACTGGTTGTAACACATGCTGTCACGCTGCTGTTCTCTCAACTTCCGGTTTCTCTCGGGTTTCAGAGGAAAGAAGCTCATCCCACTCAATACGAACAAGAAAAGTCGGGTTTTCACTCGATATCTAATTTTTTAACTTGAGAAAATCACTTCCTACTGTTTTCAGTCGGACGTCCGATTTCCAAAATCCGCTATCCTGGCAAAAAATCTGAAACTATTCGCATTTTTACAGAGTCAAGTACTTTTAGCATTGTCATCAGTCAAGTGGATCTGGAATGAAATTCTTTGGAAGAAATCGTAAATTTAGTTTATTAAACTCCTTCACGACGTCCTGCTACGTCTCCACGCTTAATTGTCAGGCTAAATTACACCTAGTTTAGTATTTCACGAACCTGAACCATGAAAACCCATGAAACTCAGATTCTGCAGACAGACTCGAATAATTCTTGGAAAAAAAAACGTAAGGCAGAACGTCGTAGGCGCCAATTTAAGAATTTCTTCTCTCCTGAACCAAAAAGTCATTCAAACACCTGAAACGCGAAGATAAATTGAAAAAATTCTGTCCAGTGAACCACACAAAAAAAAGAATGTCATTTTCTTTTCTCCTTCATCTGACTTGTTGTGTCGAGTTGGTCTCGAAGATTTTCAAGATTTATTCACAATACAGAGGCAAATCTTTCAGCTAGCTGTCCGTTTTGCCCCTCCATCCCATTCTGAACCGCGCGTTGCTCGTTTCGCTTCGGTCTCGCTTACATGGTAATATTTATTCAGCCATATTCAGAGACTGAAGGAAAGCTCTGTACCTGAAGCATAGAACGTCGGTATATGTATAGTACGCGTACACCCATATCGGACTCGCTCATGCTTTCGAGGTAAACACGTTATAGTTATATACTGACTTACATATACGTGATATGGTCTGATCCGTCCACGTAAACAATATGCAGACGGAACAGAAGGCGTACAAACTATGTCTACGGTAAATATAACCGAGCTAGCAAACAACCGAGCATTTCTCTTCGTGAGTTGAATATAAATTCCACTATGATACAATCATCTCCAGGTTCTGGTTCGTCATTATTGTTATCAACCCCATCAAACGCACTGACGCCATTTTAGTTGGTTCGGCGAGTTCTTTTCTTGGAAAAATTGGTGTTCCAGAGATTGAACATCAACCCTCAATATATTGCAAATGTGATATGAAGCAGAAAAGCAGAGGAAACTGATAACACAATATCATCATCTATGTTGTACGACTAATTGACTTGTTCTATGAACTCGTGACCCAACGCCGGTTTTTGTCTGATCAACGACCGACCGCATTAATTAAACTACGCAAGGTTAGAGCTTTTTCCTTCAGTTGGTATAATCATCGAGGAAATTGGGTCACGGTCCTCTGATAACCGCAATGTAATAATCATTAGATTACAATATCAGAAGTAAAGATTGTGCTCTGGTTGAATTCTACTTTCAACCTTGCATATCTTCCAAACGGTTCACTCTAGACGAGAAACTATCGAAATATTTTTTGTAGAGAATATCAAGAGCTACAAAATTAATCCTTATCACTTTCCTCCTAATAGCCACCGGAAGTTAGATATCCGGGAAAATAGGGGAAAAAATGTTTGCACAATCGAGAAAATTTGTTCTGGTAAGATTCCACTTTCAACCCTAAATATCTTCCACACGGTCGACTCTAGACGAGAAAGTATAGAAACACTTGTTGTAGAGAATATTAAGAGCTACAAAATTGGTTCTTATCACTTTTCTCTTAACAGCCACCGGAAGTGAGATATCGGGGGAAATGGAGAAAAAAAATTTTCCTTCTCCACAATTGAGAAAAATTGTGCTGGTTGAATTCGATTTCCGACCCTGTATATCTTCGGAACGGTTGACCCTAGAAGAAAGACTGTCAAGATCATTTTTGTAGAAAATTTTACAGGCTTTAAGATTAGTACCTACTATTTTTTTCGTAGATGTTACCGGAAGTGATATGTCGAGAAAATATGAAAATTGAAATTTATCTCGACAATTTAAGGGTTTTAAACGTGTCGTAAAAGATGTGAATGACTCCATTAGTTATTTGTGTATCAAGGGCGGAAAGTACTATTTTTCCGAGTGTGCCTTTCGCGGCACGAGCCGAAGGCGAGTTGCTGCGAGCACACTCGCCAAAATAGCCTTGCGCCCGTGATGCACACGATGTTTTTCTCATCACCTGGTCTGCAGAAATGCCTCTTTTCAGACCGAGTGAGCGGGCGGAAAACAGGATTTTGCGCCCTAGGGCAGGAAAAAGTCTGTTTCGCCCGCTTCTAGCGGGCGAAAAAAGACGTTTCCGCCCGAGGGCGAAAAGATCTGTTTTCGGCCCGCTCAAGAGGTATGAAAAGTGGCATTTTGCGACCGGGTGTGAGAAAAATAAGTTTAACGCCTTTTCAATCTACTTTCAGAGGAAGTATTCAGCTCCAACAAGGCTTTATGGTTCTCCCCCGACGGTTCTGGCCTCGCATTTGGTCATTTCGACGACACCAATACCCCGATAATGAACATACCCTTCTATGGATACCCGGGTAGCCTTTCTTCACAGTACACCTCGGCGATACCGATACACTACCCGAAGGTAAGGGGATTAAATGAAACTTTACAGAACCTAATCTATTCCTCGATCATAAAGACCGCAGAGGAAATTTTAAATTGGAAAAATATTCTTTACATATCCAGAATGAAAGGTTATCAATTTTAAAATGCAGACTTTAATAATAAAAAAAGTGGAGACAGTTTCTGAGGTTCAAAACTTTAGGGAAAAAATAGAAAAAAAAGGAGAAGAGACAAAGAAGAAGAAAGAAGAAATTTATATACTTTACTTTATTAAACTTCATAATCAGGTTCAGTTTCCACACTTTCGATATTTCTAGCTAGCTGTCGATTCGGATATTGGATATTGGACAAACTTTTCTACACAGAATTTTGAATGAAAAAATATTTTCTTATCTTTTAAGTTTATACCCGTTTCTTTGATGATTAGAGTCTTCAGGAATTACTCAATTTGCATCCTTAATTCGTCTGTATTATAAAATAATTAATTAAATTTTCATTATACTGTCAAAGGTTCCGTAAGCAATCCGTATCTTCAATCAGGCACTCAGCTAAACAGGGACGAGTTTCGTGGGGGTGTCTCAAAAAGGCCCTCTTTTGACTTAATAACGTTCAAATTCCCCTCAATTAAAAGACTATAATTAATACGCTCAATTATTTGTGCAAATATCGAGTGGTATAAAGACTTTTTTTTCTTATCATCCTATCGAGACGATAAAAAATAGTTTTTGTACCGTTAGATTATATTTTATCAAATTTTTTATCAAATTTCAAACAATTCTATTCCGATTTTGTCTGATATTCAATTATACTGCACATATTGTATTCATAAATCGTGTCTAATCAAAGATTAACTAGTGTCTAACTTTTGTCTAACTAGATTAACTTTTGAACTATGTAGGTTCATGAAAATAAGACGAAATTTTTTCATCAGTTTATAAAATTTTATAAAAATTACGTGATTTTCAATTTTTTTTTCTAAATCGATCAAATTACATATCAGCATGAATAAAATTTTCAATTAAATCATGAATAACGTATAATTTGATCCAATCAAAAAAAAAAAAGAAAAATTCAAATTTTCAATAATTGAATATAAATATTTTTTGTAAAATTGAATCGTTCGGTGTACGAAAAGTGAATAGTATTGGAAAGGTGAAAAAAAAAAGAAAAAAGAAGAATAGAAATCTGTATCTCTGGATTTATTGAAATTTGTTTTATGATTTTTTTTTTCACAGAGCGGGACAACAAATCCTACGGTAAAACTGTTGTACGTTGATCTGGAACAAGCGATAAACGGAAACGTAACGTTGATAGAAATATCGCATCCGTCTGAGTTGGACAGCGTAGAGCGTATTTTAGCAACGGTACAGTTTCCCACAAATGATTTGATCGCTGCAACATGGATGAATCGGGTACAGAACGCAGCTTACATACAACTATGCCAAACGCCTACCATCAACTGCACAACGGTAAGAATACAATAATAATAACAATAATAATAAGTTTTGTGATACGAAAAACGGAAAATTCGATTTGAGAAAAAAACCCTAGTGCGGAAAGTAAAAATGAAAGAAGCCCTAGTGCGGAAAGTAAAAATGAAAGAATCCCTAGTGCGGAAAGAATAAAAGGAAAGAAACCCTAGTGCGGAAAGTAAAAAATCAAAGAAGCCCTAGTGCGGAAAGTAAAAAATTAAAGAAGCCCTAGTGCGGAAAGTAAAAATCAAAGAAGCCCTAGTGCGGAAAGTAAAAATGAAAGAAGCCCAAGTGCGGAAAGTAAAAAATGAAAGGAGCCCTAGTGCGGAAAGTAAAAATGAAAGAAGCCCTAGTGCGGAAAGTAAAAATGAAAGAATCCCTAGTGCGGAAAGAATAAAAGGAAAGAAACCCTAGTGCGGAAAGTAAAAATGAAAGAAACCCTAGTACAGAAAGTAAGAATGAAAGAATCCCTAGTGCGGAAAGTAAAAATGACAGAAACTCTAGTGCGGAAACTAAAAAATGAAGGAATCCCTAGTACAGACAGTAAAAAGGAATGAAGCCTTAGTGCGGAAAGTAAAAATGAAAGAAACCCTAGTGCGGAAAGTAAAAATGAAAGAAACCCTAGTGCGGAAAGTAAAAATGAAAGAATCACTAGTGCGGAAGGAATAAAAGGAAAGAAACCCTAGTGCGGAAAGTAAAAATGAAAGAAACCCTAGTACAGACAATAAAAATGAAAGAAGCCTTAGTGCGGAAAGTGAAAATGAAAGAAACCCTAGTGCGGAAAGTAAAAATGAAAGAGGCCGTATTGCGGAAAGTAAAAATGAAAGAAACCCTAGTACAGACAGTAAAAATGAAAGAAGCCTTAGTGCGGAAAGTAAAAATGAAAGAAACCCTAGTGCGGAAAGTAAAAATGAAAGAGGCCGTAGTGCGGAAAGTAAAAATGAAAGAAACCCTAGTGCGGAAAGTAAGAATGAAAGAATCCCTAGTGCGGAAAGTAAAAATGAAAGAAACCCTAGTGCGGAAACTAAAAATGAAGGAATCCCTAGTACAGACAGTAAAAATGAAAGAAGCCTTAGTGCGGAAAGTAAAAATGAAAGAAACCCTAGTGCGGAAAGTAAAAATGAAAGAGGCCGTAGTGCGGAAAGTAAAAATGAAAGAAACCCTAGTGCGGAAAGTAAAAATGAAAGAGGCCGTAGTGCGGAAAGTAAAAACGAAAGAAACCCTAGTGCGGAAGGAATAAAAGGAAAGAAACCCTAGTGCGGAAAGTAAAAATGAAAGAAACCCTAGTACAGACAATAAAAATGAAAGAAGCCTTAGTGCGGAAAGTAAAAATGAAAGAAACCCTAGTGCGGAAAGTAAAAATGAAAGAGGCCGTAGTGCGGAAAGTAAAAATGAAAGAATCCCTAGTGCGGAAAGTAAAAATGAAAGAAACCCTAGTGCGGAAAGTAAAAATGAAAGAAGCCCTAGTGCGGAAAGTAGAACTTTCCGTACCGCTTGGAAATGAGGCCCTTTACGTACGCTAAACGGGTTTCGAAAATAATGCTTTCAAACCAGATGAAAATGAAATGAGAAAAAATAACAGATAAACTGAAAAATTTGTCACATTTTCATTTCAATATTAACCAAAAAAAAAATTTTATTTTTATTTTCTTTCCACATGATATGACAAATCGTTTTTTTTTTTTTTTCATACTTTGAGTTTTTTCTACTCAATATTGACTTTCAAAAATAAAACTAAAGAATTCAAATGTTTTCAGACTTTATTTTGTCCAATAAAGTCAACATTTTTTTTTGTTTGTTTTTGTTTTCGTTTTGGTTTTCTTGCGAATTAATGAAGACAGCTTTTATCGACTTTCCCGGTCTTCACTTTACGTCCGTATCCCTCAATTTACTGAATATAAATTTATTCTCGTATTTGTAAATCGTGATCGTTTATTCAAGGGCCTCGCGTACTCGGAGGCTGCTGGTTGGCTTGAGCTGTTCGAACCCCCCATGTACAGCGTTGATGGGACAGCTTTTCTCCTTATTCTACCTCAAAATCAGGGGAGTACCGGTGACTGGAGGCATCTCGTTATGATAACTAATGCCACTTCCGGTAGCCCCGTAACGAACGCCCTTACCTCGGGAACCTACGTTGTCACAGATATACTATCATGGGATCAACAGAATTCTCTTGTGTAAGTATATAAAAAATTAAATTTAGTTATTTCAATTTTCATTCCCCAATTATTTTCCACTTATTATTCTCCCTTTTTGTAGAATCCCAGCCAATTTGTTACTTTATACAGTCGTTTGTCTGTTGTTGGTTTTTTTTTCACGTGACCCACGTTGGGCGCCAATTTGTGACACATTTAGCTATAGAGCCGTTCGTGGGCAATTTTGATTGCGATCGTTTCGAATCTCTTTTAAAATTGTGAAAATTGCGTAAGATCAATACGAAATCCTCCTCAATTTTAAGAAAAACTTTTTACCTTCTTGAAAGGACTCAAAATCGCCTACAGTTACCTGAATTCACATAGAGAATCGCATGAAAGTATATAAAATCATTTAGAAGTAACATGAAACCGGTGAAAATCATTTTTCAAGTTGCTTAAAATATTTTTTCATGACTAACAATTAGAACCCCTTTAAAATCCCTAAGAGACTTAGGAATTCTATCAAATTGCATGAATTCACATGAAATTATAAAATCGTTTAAAAAAAAAACCCCTAACGACCCTATCGTTTCGATTTTGGGGTCAGAATCGCCACATTGGTGTCAGATCATCGCGAATATCGAGGAGAAACGTCGTTACGTCCTAGGAAGTAGAGAGGGAAGGATGTACCTGAACTTCACCCACGACGGGATTAGATTAGTTTGTCTAGTAATACGATATTTTACTAGATAATGGCAACCCCCCCGATTCCGGGGGCTGGGGTTGAATCTTATACAGCAGTTGAACTTGAATGGCTTCAAAGTGGTGTGTATTGGCATTTGGCAAGATCAGTGTGGTAACTCGGCAAGTATCTCTGCCTGAACCCACACCCATAGAAACTATACATATTGTGAATGGTACTGAAAACTTCGACTAGTAGAGGTGTACCAAGGCATCAGATCCATAGGGGCGATGATAAGGACAAGAGATTGATTAACCCCAACCGTAATTCCGAACTATTCAACGGTTAAGCAATCATCCCGCGATTAAGGATGTATTGGCCGTACAATCTCAACCAAAAATGATTCTCGTAGGCGAATTGAGTACTTAATGATAATATAAAAATCGAAAAAAAAATCAACCATGATAAAGATGATAAGAGTATTCATTTTGAATAATAATAATGTCCGAAAGTTGTCGATAAATTGTTTAAACAAAGCATTGTTCAACAAATTCTCTGGTAACGTTATTTTTTTTCATCTCAAATAAATGCCCTGATTTTTCTTAACACAAATGCATTTTTTAAGAATTTTGTCACTATTTTGAAATTTCCGTTTTCGAAAATTTGTAAAGGCTGTATTTACGAAACTATTTTTTCCACGCGACGGAAACTTCGGAATCGTAATCTACATCGTTTTCACAAAGACATATCCAAAATTCAGATTTTTTGTTCCACTTTTCAAAATTTGGAAATTTTCGAAAACGGAAATTTCAAAATAGTGACAAAATTCTTAAAAAATTCATGTGTATCCAGAAAAATTAGGGCATTCATTTGAGATGAGAAAAAAAAACGTTACCATAAAATTTGTTAAACAATGTTTTGTTTAAACAATTTATTGATAACTTTTGGTCATTATTATTATTCAAAGTTAATACTTCGATCGTCTTGATCGTGTTTGATTTTTTTCCGATTTTTATCTTATCTCGAAGTGCCTAATATTGTCGACGAGAATCACTTTTGGTTCAGATTCTACGGCCAAATACATCCTTCAAAATACTCGATATATCCATTTATATATCCATTCATATACATATTTATACATGAATTTGCCGGCTGGGAAAAGATTGGTAGGTAGATAGGTGGGCAGGAGTACCTGGTGGAGTATCGTACGGCTAGGCTTGTAGCACCCGGACATCCGGGAATGCCCGGAACTAAAACCTCGGACCGGATATCGCACCGTTCAATTTCGTATACGCTACAACCGGAGCTTTCTTTATATTGTTTTGTAAAACTTTTTCCGACAGTTCGCAGTTTCGCTCTTTTCTGTTCTTTGGAAACTTTAATAGAAGAATTGAAACAGTGCAGTTTTTTTTTTTTTGGTCACGATTTTTACTCCGAATTTTAGAGAAAATTTTGAAAAAAATTTTGTATAATTGTTAAATTTACAGCATGTATGTAATAATTCGCACTTTCTTCGTTCACAGGTACTACCTAGCGACGACAGCCGCAGATTCTGCCCAACAGCATCTTTACCGTGTTGATATATCGTCGGGTACTACTGCCAGTGAATATAATCACGAATGTTTGAGCTGTGACGTGAAATCATCCAGTGGGGACACTTACTGTCTTTACAATACCGCAAAGATATCAACTGATAACACGAACTACGTCCTGACATGCGCTGGACCCGGTGTACCGGAAACCGCTGTCTACTCGAAGGTGAGTTTCGCCATTTCCATTTTTCTCTCTCTCTTTTCCATTGAGTACCTTTTAAATTTTTTTGATCCCTTTTTTTTGGTAACATTGAATTTTGTATTTTAGATTTCAGATTTTTTTTCATAAAGTGTGAGTTTAAAAAAAAAAAAAATGAATGAGATCGATTGAAAAAGTCTCTTCCATCATTTTTGAAACTATATACAAATTATAATCACTGCAATCTCGAAAGAAAGAGAAAAAAATCGTAAATAAAAATGAAGTTCGTTAACAAGATTAAAACCAAAATCGAAAATGTGAATCTTATTGAATTGTAACAAATAAAAAATAGTGAGAAAAAAATTGACAGTCGTAGAATGAAACGCGAAATTTTGTTCCTTTTTCTTTTGAGCTCTTTCGACCTTTTTTTCCCGGCGTTGTACAGTGTACCTTATCGCCAGAGTTCAAGGGTGAAAACTTTCTGACCCCATTATTCAATTCGCGATTCGATTCACCGACACAATCAAAATACTTCTGGTTCCGAAATCCGTCGACGACCTTTTTCGCGGTCCCACTTTTGATTTTATTTTTTCACTTTTCCTCCCTTTCATCTCGCGAACCTTATTCTTTTTCACCCTTTCGCGAACATACCATATCTCTGACGATTCATCATCCACAAGAAGAATAAAAATCGCTTTCTGTTATCTCTATCACTCGATCTAAAATGTAAGATAAGTTGCGAAAAAGGGGAGATTAAAAAAAAAAAAAAAAAATGAAGAAATATCTCCTCAAAAGCGAAATTCACGCTTTATTCAACCACTTTTTTGGCCGTTTCACCCTTTGAATCCCTTTTTGATGAATAAATAGGATTTTTTTAAACTATAGGAATGATAGAATCGACTTCAGGTGACTGTAAACAGCAATTGAAAAATTATCAATTCTTCAAACGCCACGTGACGTCACGCAGCGCCGCCAGGCGGTAGAACTGGGAAACCGGTCTACCGCGAAATTCAAACGTTGTATCAAAAAAACTCGATTTCCGTGAAAACGAACTGAAAACAATTAGGTGTAACATGTTTTTCGTCCATTCTAATCATCCCTGAAAGTGTCCCTCCTGGTTTCCCCGACTTCCCTCGATATTTTTATTTACACGTATATTATTCAGTATCCTCTGCGCGTGACAGGACGCTATTTGCACAAAACGAAGCCCGACCGATTCTCAATTTGATGAAAAGCTTGCAATGCTTTTAAATATCCTGAATCCTCGACCCCGGTGCCTGAGCCCCTCGTCGTTGAGTCGATATACGATAAAACGTTACTCGAATTCTAATTTAGAGAAAATCCACGGTTCTACTAACTAGTAACAGTTGACCGTGTGTCTCGCGAATTTATTCAGGCAATTATTCGCCAATTTGTGATATTCGATGTGTGATTGAAGAGTATTCAAATATGCCTTTGTTCGGGGTTTTCAATTTTGAAATAACTCAAAATCCAATAATTCATTAAATGAGTGGCGTACCTGTAAATGCTGTTCCCGGAATCAAATGCCGAGAAACTAATTGAACATATCGGAACAGATTTTCTGCTATTGAATTAACAAAGTATCGGAAAATTGATTAAAAATCTAATAACTTATTTGATCAAAAACATAAAGTTTCCCAATTATAATAAAATCCCACTTCTTTTTTTCATTTGTCTTCTTTTTTTTCAATTTTCTTCACCTAATTTAATTGTATTTTATATTTATTGAAATACCTAGGGATGCCTTTTTTTTGGCAGATTGAATTGAAAAACAGTTTGCGAAAAAATATTCAAAAAGCATTTTTTTTTTTATCTCTGTTCTCGAATTCTTATGAATTTTTTTTTCTCCCGCTGTCAAGTTTTTTTTTCCCCGGTAAAAAAAAAAAAAACACGTGTTTTTCATAACGCTTCGATGTGGTATAGAAATATAATTTGTATTTTATCGTTATTTTACAGAATGGCACAAAGCTCTATACGTGGGAGGATAACTCGGGGGTCGCCGCAACCGTGGCGACAAAGTCGATGCCTGAGGTTAAGAGGTACTCGGTTCCGGTTACTGGTGGCTTTGAAGCACAGGTCAGGCTACTTATACCGCCAAATGCCGATCTTACAGGTGCAACTAAGTACCCGATGCTCGTATATGTGTGGGTATATGTATATATATATATACTATATACACTTAAGTGCACCCTTATACCTACAATCCACCTCCTATATACTTACACCCACATGGATCAATTTTATCGTCCCTCTGATCTTTTCTTCGCCTTTTATCCATCCTGGATATAGTTGTACTCCATTATTTCTTTTTTTTCCTTGTTCTTTTTTATCGTTCACTGTCTTTTATTTCTCGATCTCGAGAAGTTTGGCTTTTTGCTGGTCGTAATCAGAAATGATATAAAGACGAGGGGGAAATAACTCAAAATTTGACTGACTTTTTTTTTTATTGCGAAACAAATACATTTTTTTTAGATATTGAGCGACCTCTGTCCAGTCAGTATAGACTTTGACCGCGCGATTTTCTTTTTCCATGCCCTCGGGGGCGTCACTGGGAGTGTAAATTTCAAATGGCGACCAGATTGAGGTTTTGCTTGTTTTCGAAAAGTGTTTTTTTTTTCGAAAAAAAAAACGGTTTTTATCAAATAACTCAGCCATTTTTGAATTTAACGAAAAACTGTAGGGACAAAAGTTGTAGGAAATTTTGTCTGCTACAAGTTTGGTCCTTACGATTTTTCTTGTAGGATCGATATTTTTCGAATTACACTCAAAAAACCGTTCCAAATTCAAAAAATTGTATGATCTCGTTTATTTTCAATTTTTCAACTATAATGAATAGAACCAAACTCGTAGAGAATCAAATTTCCAACAATTTTTGTCACTATCATTTTTTTCCCAAAATCGATATTTTTCGAATTAAACCTGAAAAACGCCCCGATTTCTCTACAAGTTTGGTTATCTTCACTTATGCCGTGAAGGGCGGTATATATACGAGATAATGCAAAGATTTTGAAATCGGCGCGTCTTTCGGGTGCAATTCGAAAAGTATCGATTTTTGGAAAAAAAATTATGGAGACCAAAATTATTGGAAATTTGGTTCTCTACATGTTTAGTTCTATTCATTATAGCTGAAAAGTTGAAAATAAACGAGATAATGCAATTTTTGAAATTTGGAACGGTTTTTCGAGTGTAATTAAAAAAATATCGGTCCTACAAGAAAAATCGTGAGGACCAAACTTGTAGCGGGCAAAATTTCCTACAACTTTTGTGCCTACGGTTTTTCGTTAAATCCAAAAATGCCTGAGTTATTTGATAAAAACAGTTTTTTTTTACACTTTTCGAAAACGAGCAAACGCTCAATTTGGTCGCCATTTGAAATTTACACTCCCAGTGACCCCTCCCCGAGGGCATAGAAAAAGAAAATCGCGCGATCTAATTTTTCGAGGGTTAGGTCGTTTTTTTGGATATACATATACTGACTGGACTAACATGTTTTCGAGTAGAATTTGGCTTAGAACCCCGAAGTCTTCGAGAGGAAAACTCGGTTTTGAGGTTTTTAGCTCGATTTTTTGATGATTGAATTTATTTTCATCGTAAATCATAGCCTTTTCTTCGGCGAGGATAAAAATCGCAAATTTGAGGTCGAAAATGTCGGCGTCCTACACAGAAGAGAACATTGTGGGCTACATGTTTACGAATGCAACGTGAACCGCGTTTCGGTTGCGACCTGGAAAGGTTGAAACCGTGTGTCTAAATTCTAAAACGCTCGGCCATAAATACATAAATTTATACAGGTTAAAGGGATACATACGCGGGTATGATATAATATCGCGTTAGCATAAAACATGAAACGTGAAACATAGGAGGTAAAACATCGTTAGATGTGTAGGCGCCCTGGTCCAGCCCTGCAGCAAACCGAGTCTATTTTCATGTTTTATTACCCTTTTGCGCTAAGCTCTGTATTACACTGCGCATATATACAGGGTGATTTTTCTCCCGGGTCCGAATGAGGGAGGGGCTTGACAGTGCCGATGCTCCGCCCCCTGCTTTGTCACAATTTTATCAAAATCTAACTTCAGATCAAGCCTCAATACTCAATCTGGGAGACAAGCCCCTCCCTCATTCGGACCCGGGGAAAAATCACCCCGTATAATAAATTCACGAAGTAGGTATTTAGACGAGTTACGTATGCTCACTATGTTTTCTCATTATATGGTCAATTTTTTCAGTTAGTTCTCATTATTTCACTTATTATTTCAGTTATTTCTTATTACTTCATTTATTACTTCAGTTATTTCTCATTACTTCACTTATTATTTCAGTTATTTCTTATTATTTCAATTATTACTTCAGTTATTTATTATTATTTCAATTATTTTCTCAGTTATTTCTCATTACTTCATTTATTACTTCAGTTATGTCTCATTACTTCATTTATTACTTCAGTTATTTATTATTATTTCAATTATTTTCTCAGTTATTTCTCATTACTTCATTTATTACTACAGTTATTTCTCATTACTTAATTTATTACTTCACTTATTTATTATCATTTCAATTATTTTCTCAGTTATTTCTCATTATTTCAATGATTTCTCATTACTTCAGTTAAATCTGACTTCAGATTCGTGATCATCGATCCAAAAAACCTTACGATGTACCAAATTTCATCCAAATCAGTCCAGATATCGTCATTTTTATTTACTTTTTTCAGAATTTATTGTCAATTAAACAATTAAAAAAATTCAAATTACAAAATTTCGTCTCAATATTAGCTAGATAATTGTTTTTCTTTTAATTGTTTATCGATCATGAAACTCGATTTATTGAGTCTGAATCGGGATCGACTCTCTTTCATTAATAACTAGTCCAAAAACGGTGTGTGCCGTGTCACGTGCCGTGTGTGATTCGTGTATGAGAGTATACGAGAACTTGACCCGTAAATTGTAATAATGTGCTGATTTGTAGTCGGAGCATAACCGCAACGATACAATATATAGGATCACTGCGCGAGGGCTTGTGGGACGAACTTTTTTAACATAACGATAAAAAGGAAAGCCAAGAAGAAAGTTTGAATGTTCTGCGAAACTGGAGGAAAACTTTTAGCCCGAACTTGTGGTGGGCGGATAAATTAGAGAACATTTTATTGATACTTATGGAGCTACTATGTGATCTACTATCACCTCATAGACTTTTTTATAAGATCTTGATGCTTCAGAGTCCATCACGGTGTACTGGTTAAGCTAAAAATTTTAGGGGGGGAAAAATAGTCGTTCTGATATAAATCAATCATTACCACACATGAGAGTATCAGCTGTGAGAAACAATGAGAACGCGAACCTATATCTATACCACATGATACAATGTAGGACGGGGTTTTGGGAATAAAAGGGGTTTGTGCAATCCACGGAAAACGTTCTCGACAGCTGGGATCTGATCAAGCCGAACTCTTTGCCTGGTGGATTTTTCCGGTCCAGAGGATGAATCGTGACAGGGTGAGAGCGAAAAGAAAAAAGAAGCCATACATCCAATAGGGGCTTTCTGTGATAATCTGCAGAAATGACGTAGCGCCAAATGGAATAAACAAAAACGAATTACAGAGAGAGAGAGAGAGAGAGAGAGAGAGGAAAAAGAGGGCAAAACTCTTTATAAAAAGGAGTGGAAAATGGAAAGATACACTCTGAAAAATTGAAATTATTATCACCCTCGTATTTATGTATATCCTACATATATATACACGTTTTGTAGGCGAAATGAACGTAAACGAGGTTTGACTCATCGACTCTCATCGCGAATTGGTCAATAATTTTTTTTTTTTTTGCACGCCTTAATCCCAATTTTTTTCTCATAAAAGAGATAGTACATTTTTTTATACCTCTAAGAAGGAATAGGTTCGTTGAATCTAAGAGGTCGTATGTTTTAATACCATCGTCCAATAGAATTGCAGATAAAATAAAGGCCAACGTCTGTAAACAATTTACCGTTAACTTATCACCGAGTTTATTTTTCTCCTTCATTTTCATCCCTTCTGTCCATGTAGAAATGATAGGGTACAAAAGCAAGCTGTTTATCTTCATGATCTAATTTCCTTCTTGTTTTTTTGTTTCCTTTTTCTCTTTAGATACGGTGGACCCGACTCGTATCAGGTCACGGAGAAGTTTAACGTCGACTGGGGCTCTTATCTTGTCTCTAACAAGAGCATCATATACGCAGCAATTGACGGAAGGGGTTCAGGATTGAAGGGAAACAGTATGCTCTTCGCAGGATACCGTAACCTTGGAACAGTCGAGGTTGTCGACCAGATAAACGTCACTAAGTGAGTATTATCTGATCAAACAGTTTCAAGATTTAAAAAAAAAGGTATTCTAAACTTATCATTGTCTAGATTCAAAAGGAAGATATAAAAAAACCGTTCAGACCAAATGTTCGGGATGTTGAACTGAGCTCGCACACCAAATTTCATCCAGAAATGTTGAAAATCGTAGGAGTTACTTGACTTTGAAATTTTCCATATTGAGGACTGAAAATGTCACATGAGTTAAATCGATGCTCCTAAATCGGCCAAAACACACCATATCAAAAAACCGTTCAGATCAAATGTTCGGGATGTTGAACTGAGCTCGCACACCAAATATCATCTTAAAATGTTGAAAATCGTAGGAGTTACTTGACTTTGAAATTTTCCATGTTGAGGACTGAAAATGTCACATGAGTTAGATCGATGCTCCTAAATCAGCAAAAACACAAGATATAAAAAAACCGTTCAGACCAAATATTTGGGATGTTGAACTGAGCTCGCACACAAAATTTCATCCAAAAATGTTGAAAATCGTAGGAGCTTCTTGACTTACAAATTTTCTATGCTGCGGACGGAAAATGTTACATGAGCTAGATCGATGCTCCTAATTCAGCAAAAACACAAGATATCAAAAAACCGTTCAGACCAAATATTCGGGATGTTGAACTGAGCTCGCACACCAAATATCATCCAAAAATGTTGAAAATCGTAGGTGTTACTTGACTTTGAAATTTTCCATGTTGAGGACTGAAAATGTCACATGAGTTAGATCGATGCTCCTAAGTCAGCAAAAACACAAGATATAAAAAAACCGTTCAGACCAAATATTTGGGATGTTGAACTGAGCTCGCACACCAAATTTCATCCAAAAATGTTGAAAATCGTAGGAGCTACTTGACTTACAAATTTTCTATGCTGCGGACGGAAAATGTTACATGAGCTAGATCGATGCTCCTAATTCAGCAAAAACACACGATATCAAAAAACCGTTCAGACCAAATGTGCGGGATGTTGAACTGAGCTCGCACACCAAATTTCATCCAAAAATGTTGAAAATCGTAGGAGCTACTTGACTTACAAATTTTCTATGCTGCGGACGGAAAATGTTACATGAGCTAGATCGATGCTCCTAATTCAGCAAAAACACACGATATCAAAAAACCGTTCAGACCAAATGTGCGGGATGTTGAACTGAGCTCGCACACCAAATTTCATCCAAAAATGTTGAAAATTGTAGAAAATAATCCGCAAGAACTGGGTAAAAAAATTCATATAACTCGTACGATATTAAATATTTTTAGCTAAAATTCGGTGTTCTCGTTGAGTAATTCGATCCTCTTGTTTGTGGTACAGTATTCTTGTTTTTTTTTTCTTCACTTTCGGGTTCTCGTTGAATCAGAGAAACGCCCTGTCGCGTTTTCGAGTCGTTCTGCAAACGAGCCACGATTCTCTGAGTGTGTATAAGGTATAATACGGTGGTAATTTCTTTTGTTCGTACCGCCTAATTCCAACCTGCTATCCGTTAAATTAGGTCAGAGTTATTGCCTACTCCGGTAGCCACTTTCTTCCTGAGTGTGTAACGAGGTGTTGTTACGAAGGAAAATGCGAAAACAGGCCGCTTCTTTTTCCACGAGTGGAATTGGAAGCGTTAGAAAAGCTCGAGAAAATAAAAATACGTTCGTGATATATTATGCTGGGATGCCAAATTAAAATATCAAAATATCCCCGATATCCACATAATTATATATATAATTAATCAGGATTGAAAAACGAAAGAAGCGAACGAAAAAATTAAGATTCTCGTTTTCTATTTACGATATGGATGATTATATGCTTTTCTTTCTTCAATTAAAGATTGAAAAAAGAAGGAAGAAGAAGAAAATGATCCAATAAATTGTCAAAATATACTTTAACAAAAGAAACAAAAAGATTAAACAATATTTTATATCTTCTTCCTCGTTGATTACATCGTACATACCGTTATATATATCTATATATGCACGTGGTACGTGAATTTCTATAAACTTGTTAACCCCCCTCAAAAAAAGTAGTAAAAAGAACGCGGGGTTCTCTCGACGTGATTCAAGAGTAAGATATTGGAATCTGGCCAAACGATTGGAACCACTAGATTTCCAACTGCAGAAATTGCACAGAAATTCACGATTCATTTTTATTTCAATTTTTTTTTTTTTTTTCATCTACTCGGGTGAATTTAATGAGAAATTTTACTATAAATTATATGAAATAAATATAGCAATAAGTAATTTTACATCGATATAATTGCTAATAATAATAATAATAATGATAAGCATTTTCTAAAAAAAAAAAAAAGTGATTCATAATTATGAAATTCGGGATTCTTCTGCAGATATCTTCAAGATGAACTACCCTTCATCGACGCAACGAGAACCGCCATTTGGGGATGGAGCTACGGTGGCTATGCGACCGGAATGAGTCTAGCTCTCGATTTTGACGGAGTTTTCAAATGCGGAATGTCCGTTGCACCAGTTACTGACTGGGCATTGTATGGTGAGAAATTACGACTTCCGGTCAATCGGAAACTTTTTGTGATTTTTTTTTGCAAGAAAATTTACGAAATTTGATTCCGATTTTCTGAAGTATGCAAATTCTCTTGATTCTTGGAAGGAAATCGTTTCGAAAATCATAAATTTTTTTCTCAATAATGCCGAAAATTTAATTTCCTAAGAAAAATCGGGTTTTTTTCTTTTAGTTTGTTAATTTTTTGAACCCTGAAATTATCCAAAAAATTAAGTAAATTAAATAGTAAAAAATCGTTAAATTACTTAAAATACTACGACTTGTCATGAGAAACTATTTTATAGTAGAATTTCGTAAAAGATTAGAGATTGGGAAACTTTTGAGAAAAAAAGGGCGGAAATTTGGGTTTCTTTTATTTTTTTGCAACTGGTACTGATACTGATAATATAAGGTTGATCGACTCGGTGTTCGCAGATTCGATATACACAGAACGTTTCATGGGTCTTCCAACCCTGACGGATAATCTTGCCGGATACGAACAGGGCCAATTATTGAACAAAGCTGACAACATTAAGAACAAGGATTATTACCTGATCCATGGGACACTCGACGACAATGTGCATTATCAGCAATCTCTGATGCTGGCCAAAGTCCTGGAACACAAGGACATCCTCTTCAGGCAACAGGTAAGACCGCTCTCGCGGCAAATTCAGGAATTTTTGCAAATATCACAATGAAAAAACGATCTAGCAATTTTCTTACGGAAAAAATTAATATTTCAATGATTTTGAGTAATTTTTGAATGATTTTAAGCTACTCAAAAATTAGATCGAGATTCTTATTCTGACTAATTTGAAGAAATTCGAAAAAGTCGATCATTGAATTTCATTAAAAATTGATTCAATTAATTTTGAATTCACTTCGAGCTACTTTGACTAAATTAAAAACTTTTTTTCTTCACGATTGCATTGAAAAAAAATTCAAAATGAAAAGTCGTTCATTAAATTTTGTTCAATTGAAAAACTAGATTTAAAAAAAAAAAAAAAAATTAATAAACTCAGATCTTGAGGCTATAATTAGGCGTGGTTATAAAAACGCCTTAATTAGCTGGAAGAAAAAAATTGCACATCAATTAATTTTAATTAATTATTCATGATAACGTTATCGCGAATTTTTCTCACATTTGATTACATATTCGCGATGATTTAACACCGAAAAAAAATATTTCAGAAGCTAATTATTTAATTAGTTAGAATACAAGAAAAATTGAAAGAGAAAAAAAATTCAATTGTTGAAGATAATTTATCTTTTTTTGTTTTTTTAGACTTATACAGACGAAGATCACGGTATAGCCCAATCGAGAGCCCATCTTTATCACTCTTTGGAAAAATTCTTGGACGATTGTTACGAAGTAACATCATCATCATCATCATCGTAGTATTATTATTATTTACGTAATTATTAATTATATTCTTAAACAATTAAGGAAATAAATAATTTGGAATATTATCTTTTATCGTTGTTGATGGATGAATAAAAAAACAAACAAACAAACAAACAAAAAGATTCTATATTGAAAAAAAAGGAATTAATTGGAATAAAAAATCAAAATTAACGACTGCAGATGGATATAAAAAAAAATAATTCTTATGTATATTCGTATAATATTATTATGTACATAAATATAATTAGAAATGTATAATTATCATGATTTTTTCGTACATAAAGTATGAAAAAATGAATGAATAAATAAAATAAAAAATTGTTTTCATATTAACAAATAGAAACAAAATTCGATACTATTTTTTACTTATCTCTTAATTGTGTTGATACAAAAAAAAAAAAAATCGATTTTTCAATCATTTAACATTTGAATTGACAATATTAGTTCGTTAATTGCGACGGTATAAAAGAAAGAAAGAAACCTTAATCAAAGATGACAAAAAAAAAATGAAATAGTGGAAAAACCACCAAAATTAACAAAACCGAAGAAAATATATACATTTTTTTTTTTTTTTAATAAAGAAACTAAACTGTAAAATAAAAGCTAGTGAAGAAAAAAATAAAAAAATAAATAATAATTATCTTTCCTTTCTTTTTGTACATAATATAAATGAATATTCTTATTCATGTACATATATACCATTTATAGGTAGATAGATTATCTCTCTTCGTCCTTACGATATACATATTAAATATTATATACATAAATATAGATAGACACAATATCGATATTGTATTATTGAATAAATAGATTTGAAAAAATTATATACTTATACAATATTGATTGTATAAGTATAATACATTTTTTGTTTGTTTTTTTTAGTTGATATTATAATTAAAAACGGTGGGACTTAATGTAAAATATAATACATAGAAGACAGAATATTAAAAAGGTAATAAAAATTGTATTGATATAATCGTTTAAAATTCTATATAATTTTGTCATAATGAAAAAAATACGAATTTCACACTTTGATAATTTTGCAATGTTATATGGATAACAAAGTTTCTAAAATCAGTCATATTAAATAATTTGCACATACCTACTTATATAAATGAATCGGAAACATATAATAATGATAATCATATTAATATCGATAAAGAAAACATATTTGACTAAATTGAAACGTTCTAATTTTTTTTTGTTTTTTTGTTTTGTGCCTTTTATATAGCTACACATATATATTTTTTTTATGAGGATGTATTTACGTATGTAATTACCGCGACGACGTTGTTAATTCTACGTGTGCCTATAATTGTATGGTTTTATGTGGGTTTTGGTAATGTGAAACCGACTGGTGACACCGGTACAATATATACGACCTAGAACTTGATACCTTACATATGTATATGAATTGTTGAAAATTAGAGTAATCAACGACGTTTAAAATTATATAGTCTGTCTGATATAGACACGTGACATAGGTCACACACGCATATTTTAATCAAGAGAAATTGAATAAAATTAATGGAATAAAATCGAGTTAATACGATATCTACTGTGAGTATGTAATATATTATTTACCAAACGAAAACTAACGAAATTGAAAGGAAAAAAAATATACAATAAACCAATTCATCACACTTATCTCGTCTAATTAGAAATTATTAATGTAATTAATCATGAGAACCGCAGAAAAATTACTTTTTACAATTGTAATTAGGTTCAAATTTTACACCAATTGAATCTAATTATTGATGGGAAATTTGTTATTAGACATTTTTTGGCTCTAATTCGACGTAATTAGTGTGATATTTTAACCTAATTGAATTTCTAATTAGGGATTAGTTCGTTTCAGATTATTTTCAGATTCCATGTTGGTAATCGATTAATTTCTACATAAAATTACCATCAGGATCAACGAAAATGGGCTAAAATAAAAAACAAAAAAAAGACAGAAAAATAGGGAAACATGATTGAATCAAATTTCTATGTATATACAGTATAAAAAATATACAGAAGCAAAAAAAAAAAGATTTAGCAAAAAAGAAATATTGTATGTATAGGTGAGATTAAAGTGTAAAAATAGCGTCTGTCTGATGTACAGTATGAAGTGTAAAATTGCCTACATACGTCATGATCTAGTAGATTGTATATTACAACATAATATTTTTCAAACCTTTAATAATTATTATTCAAGAATGTAAATTTAAAAAAGAAATGAAATGAAATGAAATGGAAATAAAAGGTGTACGCGCGGGGACTAATATTATACTAGATAATAATATACTAGGATTTGTATAAAAAATTAATCAATCAAAAAAAAAAAATTAATAATTTCAGAAATATAAGAATAATACGCGTAAATTTTTCGGCTGATAAATAGTTTATGTCTATACACGATTTTTTTTTCTATATGTACTCGCAATATGTCTGCCAATTTCTGATAATATTACTGTGTAGAGTATAATCGATGGAAATTTGATTATTATTATTATTATTTTTTTTTTGATCAAAATACACGTACATTCTGTGTATGATATCATTATTCTAGTTATATTGGCAATTACCAATCTGGTGGCCACTTTCAACTTTGACACCTAGGGAATAAGAAAACAAGACCGTTGACGTTATGATAACACATTTTTGGTTATTTTTTATAAATACAAAATCAATCAAATCAAAATACATTGTAATAACGACATGACCAAAAATATGTCATCATAACCTCGACGTTTTTTTTTTTTTTTTAATTTTCTTTCAATAGCGTCAAAGCGGCCACCAGATGGCGAATATGATGGCGAATATTACCGATGTCGGTAATCGTATCGTCGATAACGATCATTCTCTGTCTATCGACCTTTAATTAGGAATACCTATATATCTATATAAAATTTATGAAATCTTTACAATCTCTAGAATCTTCTACTTATATGTTATCATCATTTAAAATGCTTCCTTTTTCGAGGTAATAATAGGGGCTCAAATGTTGAAATGTAACGAAACGGCGTCACGTCACGCTCGGTATTAGTAGATTATACTCTTATCGACGTACAGTCGGTAAAACAGGAAAAATGCTAGATTTGTCAATTTGATGTATTATTTATAATTTATTTTCTTTTTCTTTTCAAAAACATCTTAAACTATACAATGGCATATCTATAATATTATAAATTTCTATATACCTATATATATATATATATATATATATATATATGTATAAATAATTATACCAGCTGCAGGCATTGAAATTATATAACGTTTCTTAAAAAAAAGGTTTATTGTCAGGGGAAAAGTTTTTACTATAAACGTTAACTATTATACTATAATAATTATAGTAAAATTAATTGAATAAATGAATAAAGATATAGATAGTAAAAAAATACCGCGGTTTTGTTTAGTGTAAATATTAATATAATAATGATAATAATAATAATTTTTAATTCTATATACTTGTATGTTTCAGGTTTTTCATTATTATATTTTTACATTCGGGTTTTTCATTTTAGTATTTTGATTTTACTATATTTTCTTTCATTTTTTTATATTAAAAAATGCTTCATGTGTGTATAATTATTGAACTAATAAAAAAAAAAAAAGGACCACTCTAATCGTGAACGTATATATATTATGATCGTTTATAGATTCATAGTGTGTTAAGTGTTATAGTGTAATAAAAAAAAAAACTATGTAAGTTGATATTACAAAATTTACTATAAAAACAATAATTATTATAATTATTAATAATAAAAAAAATAAAATAAAAAAAATTAATAAAACAAAAAATGATACACAGAATCTTGAATTTTGAATTATCCCAGCTTAGGTACTGATTAGGAAAAATAATCATCAATTTATTCTTAAGAAAAATGTGTCTAATCAATTATGAGGATCTTGATATATTCTAATATACATATACACATTTAGTAACTCAGAATATCATTTAATGTTCAAAATTTGAATAACATCGTTCTCTTTAATTCTTCCAGCGAAAGAAGAAATCAAAGCTATATTCTTATATCTTCTCCGATGATCCGAAAGACCAGAAGCTTTCCGATTTTTCTTCTTTCCCTAAGAATTCTCAGTTTCCTTGAATCTGTAACATCGAAACAGACGCACAATTAGACACGCTATTCGAGTAGGTAAAATTGCAAAAATTGCAAAAAATTAACTTTCTTATGACACAGTAACACAGAGAACACGAAGAACAAGAATCCAAATTCTCTATCACATTAATCTTCAGAGCGATTGAATTACTACTTCCTCCCTCTGCTGCCTATCATTTTTTTCTTAATTATTAGTATTCATGCTTTCCGCACTAGAGTTTTACTTTCCGCACTGTGAAAAAAGCCCCTAGTGCGGAGAGTTGAACACTTTCCGCACTGTGAAAAAAATCCCCTAGTGCGGAAAGTAAAGTTCTTTCCGCACTGTTAAAAAAAAAGCCCCGCGTGCGGAAAGTAAAACACTTTCCGCACTGCTAAAAAGTCCCCAGTGCAGAAAGTAAAACACTTTCCGCACCGCTTGGAAGGAAAGTTTCACAGAAATTTATTGTATATTGACTCGACTGCATCGGTGACTTCCGAATTTCACTGTCATGTCGAGTTTATTCTTTTTTATTCGAGATAGTTTCCTCACTTGCACTTGGTGCATGTGTAGAATACGGTTTGCCCTTCGTCAGCGGATCTCAGCTGCAACGTGGCGTAGGACATTTTTTCATTCTGGCACTGCGGACAGCGTCTTTCTACCACTGGTCCCTCCGCCTGATCTTCGTCTTCGACCTCCTCCTCGGGAACCGGCGCCTCGTACACGTCCGGGTTATTGAAATGGACCGTGTAGGACACCGCCATGTCTCCAAGCACTGCAATCGACGAGAATATTATATCAGAAATTGAAAATTGACGGTTTGATTCGAATCGCTGATCGCTATCATCGCTATTTTATATTGAAAATTTACGTCTAGTCTAGACATCGAGAAATTTTCTTTTTCACGACAATGAAAAAATATGGGATAGAAACCAGTTTCAGACTCGTTCCGAATTTTATATCATATTTTTTTTTTTTTTTTTGGGTTTGCTGCAATGTTCATTATTTATTGGCTCACCCTCAACTTCCCACTGGCGTTTGCAACCGTAGCATTTGACACCGCCAGACTCTTTCAATAGCGGTAATATCGATCCACAGTCCGGGCAGAATCCGGGACTCGTTTCAAAGGTAACACCCGACATTTAGTATCCTTTATTTCCCTGTCGTTGTTATTTTTGAAAAAACGTTCTAGTCTGACTCGTCTAGATCTGTTTTTTAACTCCTAACGCAGTGATTATTTTCAGGTTATATCCTCTTTTAGGTTATGTTCGCGATCGGGTTGGGTTAGGCGTACGGAGTCCACCGCGTTGGTTCGATTCCGCTGTTTCAATCGGCATTTTTCAAACCGATAGAATTGTGGAATAAAATCGTTGAGTTTCGGGTTCTTAAACTACTGGGATGAACCGGAAGTCAACCGGTTCGACGTCATTTAAATTCGCGGGTTTTAATTCTTCTATATTATGTAGAGTTAGAATCTCGATTAACCGGAGAGTTTCGGTCTCCAGAATTCTGAAACGGTGGAATTGGACCGCGGCCTCTATGCACACACGAGTGTATGACGGGTAGGCTGCGCTCAGGCGCTCACACAAATGTCCGTATACTTGGCAGAGCAAATTAATGTTTCCAGTAATTTGGAAAACCATTTTCATGATTTGAAAAACAATCAGTGATTGGTAATTAACTAAAATTGATGAGGTGTATATTTGGCAGACAGATTAACCGATTTCACTGTTTTTCTGTTTAATCGTCGGTAAATAATTATCTGGACAATCGATTGGAAAAGAATTTTCGGGTATTCATTAATAATTAGAAGCAAGTGACTGTGGCGTAAAAGATTAGCTAGATGCTAGATGTATTAACACTTGTTGCTTCCTTCACAATGACTCCAAGCGTGAGATGATACATTCCTTCCATTAGATTAACCATCTACGTTATGAGGAACGGCAAATTCATAATTATATGAAATATGCAGACCGTCAAAAAAGTAAAAATTGAAAAATCGTCATTCATCACATGTAAATGAATATGATGTGCATGCAGAAGTTATATTCAGCAGTAAACCTCATCATTTATCATCGAAAAATAGGATGTGGATGAGGGAAATGTACAGGCCTTGAATTTAAAATCGATCGAACAGTCTGAAGTTCGCTGGGATAAAGAAAAGAGCTTTCAGGCAGAAGCTGTTTCTATATTCCAGCTAACTTTGGACCGTTCAATCATTGAAATTTTGATCAAGAGTCATTAAAAACTCTACAATCCCTGATACCAGGATACCAGGAACTGTATATCAATTTTTTGGCTAATGACTTTTTGCTGATGAGCAACAATATCAACCTTGACATTCGTACTGATTCAAAATTGGTTTTAGATCCTATAAACCGATCGATTTTTACAACCATCGGTAAAAATTGAAACTCCATGTCATAAATTCAATTCCCAAAGTAATCTCAAATCTAAAATGTGTTTTTCTTACTAAATGTACACGTTAAACGTTTCCTTGTTCATGCGATACTTAAAACAATTACGATAATTATGATGATAATGACAGTAATAGACGTTTAATAATGAGATCAAGACTCGATCGATCAGGCAACGAAAATCAGAAACGGAAGATGGTAATTAAATACCGCTAACAGCTGCTTCGTCAACACGTAATCTACTAATCTACATACTGCCCAATAGATTCTCCGCGGTTACGCAACTGCGTTGATCGCAGGTTCTACATACAATCGCATAACAACTCAGAGCTTGGGTATATAGTGGCCACTACCACAAGATATTCTGATTCATTTGGTCGACGGAATTGAAAGTCGTGTCAGTTAATCATTCGATATTCTCTTGGTCACCTTATCGTTCGACCGACGTAACCAGACGATAATATTTTGCAGCGAATTACATAGACAGTGTTGACATCGTCACCGGTTATCAAAATGTCGCTGAATACTTGCCTCAATATTGCAGCTGCGATATCAATCATGGGGTCTGCCGTGGTACCCGCTGCTATCGCTGTGAGGTAAGATCGTATAATCGCTTATCATTAGATCGATTTTTTATGTAGATCTAAATCTAAATACTTTGATCAGCGATTATTGAAATTATCAGATTTTGCTCATTCGATCAAACATTTACTAGACTGATATGAGAATGATGATGATATTAGGATGGCAGAGGGCAACGAAACCGCATTTCGGTATTTGGCTGAACAAGAATTCATCTCGAAATTTCGTTCAACGTAATCTCACATCAAACTTGAACTTGAGCCACGAGATTAGAATCCCCTTGAGTTTTGTTCAAAAAGACTAGAAACTTTGGAGAACAAGCATGAAAATTTGGGATTTTTTTTTAACTTCCTTCGTGAGAAGCGAAAAAAGAATATAATTTTTCCAAATCTACTCATATGTATGGAGATTTTGAAGGAGCTGGTCTCATTACGTTGAGTCTTGTTGCCTTCAGTCGTCGAATAATTGTTGTCATATATTTAACACTGCAGGGTACAGTCAACTCCTCAATTATCAGTCGTTATGTCGAACTTCCGAGCCCAGAATATCATCCGAGAATTTACCTCGAAATCTAATGCATCGGAGTAAGCAGAAATTAATGACTGTGCAATAGTAGATTTATAGATACTCTACCCAATCCCTGCCCAATGCACTGTGTGTAGTAGCTAATATATTTGCCATACCATCATCAATCACAATGAAAAACGCTGATAATTCTGTAGCCCTTGACTAAAATGACTCAATAAATTTTTTTTATTGAAAGACGTAATTTACCCAATTGTTTTCAGTTGGTTATCACGCAAATCAAGTTTTTTTTGATACAACGTTTGAATTTCTCGGTAGACCGGTTTCCCAGTTCTGCCGTCTCGCGGCGCTGTGTGACGTCACGTGGCGTTTGAAAATTGATAATTTTCAATTGCTGTTTACAGTCACCTGAAGTTGATTCTATAATTGTTATAGTCCTTAAAAAAAAAAGAATTTATTCATCACGCACTCATTTATCATGGATATTTGTTGAGTTTCGATATGAGGAAACTTCCCTATTAATTCGAGTCATCATGTTCTTATTCTTCTTTCAATCAGTGATGACATCACTTTATTCGACTTCACGACATTGGACAGCGTTTCCGATTGGACAGAGCAGTCTGACACGGTCAGAACAGTGGGAAAGTCAAAGGCAGTGATAACCCTACAGAAGACTCGAGAATTCCAAAGAGGAATATTCTTCACCCTGTTGAATCCGCAGCCGAATGGGGCCGGGTTCGCCGGTGTCAGGACAGAGACAAACCTAAACCTCACCGGTATGACCAATATAGATATAAACTGCAGAGGACAGGGCGAGAACGAAGGATATAAAGTAGTTCTGCGACACAGAGGCCAGGACAACGAGCCTAATCCAACCTACGAGCAATTTTTTACGGTCAGTTTCCAGGATTCTCGATGATATTTATCGCCAGGAAGACGTGAAGGCGTGAAGCTTGAGGTAGCCGCTTGGCGTCGCTGCTAAGGCTGCGCAAACCGGTACTGCGCATGTCTAGATTGCGCAGTGCCTTATTGCGCAGGTACGCGTCGTGTAGCAGGGACGCCTTCACGTCTCCTGTCTCTAGTATTCTTCCTCGTCGGTCGGAAATGATACTGGATAACGTCTTGAACTTTTCGCAGGCTCCAATGTCTTCGCAGAACTTTTCCACCGTTTCGTTGCCTCTGGGCGATTTCAAGGCTTACTATAGAGGCAGGGAAGTCCCGGACGCTGATCCCCTGGATGTGACTTCGATAACTAACTTTGGATTGCAAGTTTACGGTGGCGTTTACAAAACTGTTCATCAGAGCGGTGTTTCGTCTCTTGAGATAAACACTATTGTCGCTAAATCTGTTTAGGATGTGTGAAATATCATTGGAATTTATTGTGAATTCATGTTACATAGAATAAATAAAACAATAACCAACCAGAGTCAATCGAATGATCCTCTCCCTCAAAAAGTCCCGTTGATCAATGGACTCGATAGATCCAGTCGTGGATCAGTGGAACAAATTATATAACAAGAACCATATTTTCCTCGTATCTGACAAGTGACTTCGCTCCATGTTGTGGATCAACCATTTCAATGATCAATTGACGACCTCCGCGACTGTTCTTCAGTAAATTACGAACTTTAATAAGATCAACGCTTCTCAGAGCTTGACGCCATACTTTTACAGTCCCTCCACGCTTCATCCACAGATGCAACGTTTTCACGATCATAATCAAAATAAAAATTAGCGTCTCAGCTCGTGATGAGCAGGATGTCAATCACTGCTCTAATGGCGAGTCCGTTGATCGTGATCGCGATTCTGGTCCCTAGAACACCTCGCCTATAGGTCGAATGGTGAATTCGGTGACCTGAGGATGATAAAAAAGTGTGAATCAACGTTCTATGTCTCAAGTATTTCACCCTATTCACTGCAAATCCAAGGTCGTGTGCTGAATGATATGGATACCTGGACATTCTCGGGAGTTCCTAACAAGTAAACAACAGCATCAGCGATGTCCTTAGACTGAAGAACAGGGGTTGTTGAAAAGATGCCGGCTTCAAAGTTCTCACTGGGTCCTGTCATCTCGGTCGCGACTAATCCCGGGCTGAGGTTCTGAACCAGATATCAAAGTTGGTCGTAGAATTTATAAAAGAATGTCTTCCAATTGATGGAAAACCTACCGTTATCTTTATCCTAGTGTTCGCAGAACCGAGCTGCTTCCGCACCGTATCAGATAAGGTGGCCACGGCAACCTTACTGGAGCCATAGACACTCACGGGTACCGGAAACGCGGGATATGGGTGTCCAAAAATGCTGTTGCAATACAGAACGAATGAATGAATGCAGAAGTTGATGGTACTATACTGGATGTACTGGATGGTAGGATTAGCAAAGTCCGAATGTACACGGCAAATGAGCTGAACGTCAATCCTCATACGGATACACAGTTGTGTCGATGAAGTACTTGGTGCACAATTACCTGCTGATATTGATGATGTAACCAGGAACTTTACGACGTTGCATCGAAGCCACGGCTTCCCGTAGGCAAATGGCACTCGCCATGAAGTTGACGTTCATGATATTCCTGTAGGAGTCGATATTATCGTCTGGAAACCGATCACGATCTATCTATGTACGACTGTTATCACATGGTGTTCAGTGGTCAGGAAAAACCGGGACGTCAGGAAAGAGTCACGAATTTCGAGAAATGGAATTTCATGGTGTCACACTCACCTAGGACATCTTTGAATTTGAGAACACCAGCATTGTTCACAAGTACGTCAACGCCTCCGAATTCGGAGTGAACCCATTCCAAGGCACCCCGAAGATCATCTTCTTTGCTGACGTCGCAACGCCTTGCGAAGAGTCTTCCCTTGGCTCCTGCGAGACTTGCAGACAATTTTTCAACCCGCTCCGATCTTCTGGCCAACCCAACGACAAGCATACCTTCCTTGACGAGGACCTCCGCAATAGCAGCACCGATTCCCGAACTGGCACCGGTCACGAAGGCGACTTTTCCGAACCAGCGATCCATGGTTGTGGATCGTTTAAATTACGTTCTGAGGTGCTTATATAATGACATTACATGAATGTTGGATGAGGTGAATACTGTTTCATATTTCACTATCAGTATAGATTCTTCGTTATCACGGATAATTTGAATAATGTATCTAGTTTTTTGTGACATTGAGGTATACAGCTATCGCTTGTATAATTGTAAAGCGCTACTCAGTTACAAGAATAGTAATTTATTCATTTGTTTACCTTGTGAAAAATCATTATCTTATCAAAAAGCAAACTGCAAGAGTTATTTAAAAAAAAAAAAAACTATATCTCTTCTTGAAAACTGATGAACGAAATTACGAAGGTTGTGTGTCGCCAACGCAACGGAAAGTTTTTTTTAATGATATGAAATATTTGAAATGATGCCAAAAATTCGATTATCTACTAGAATCGGTGAGAATCTGACTAAATTTCATCATTACATCAGCAGAAACGGTTTTGGGAATCACTAAATATTTAGTGTGACTATAATTACTTCACGTTAATTTGTAATTAGAATGGTATCAATTATTGATTAGATTTGAAATTTGTAATTAGAACCCAAATAATTACAAATTATTTTATTGTAATTATACCCTCGTTTCCATGAACTGTTACAGGTGAAGGTTACAGTCATCGTGCCGAGAATCAACCTATCATTATCAACAATAAATATAATCATAAAAGTGTGTCTCTTGAATAAATAAAAATAAAATATTATTACAACCGGATCAGTTGAAAGATAGAAAAAATAATATTAGGCATTCAGAAATAAATTTCTAGTCATAGTTCTAATTCGAAGGGTTAAATATGGTATCAACTAAAACTAAAACATGGTATTGCCAATCATAATTTCAGTTTTATTTAATATTTTTACATTTTTGTCAATGATAATAACCCCGCTTATTCATTCTCCAGCTAGTATTGCCTCAACTATTGGACTCCCTCAACTTCTTTCATGAGGTATATAGCCAGGACTGTTATAATTGATTCATCTCATGTTGTTCATTTCCATTGATGATAACAGGGGAACACTTCGCATTACTTCATCATCAACATCAGTAACATCGAATTCTGCCAGATGAAAAACACAGCCAATAGTATCAGGTGACATCCCATAAGCACAAGAAGCTTCAGGTATAAGTTGAACCTGCAACGGGACAGTGATGATCAGTTGAGGCACAGTCATGATTCCAGTGGCGTAACAAGGGGGGTGGGGGCAGAGGCCCGCCCCCCCTCCCCGCCAAACATGTCTTCTAGTTACGCGCCTGGATGATTCCAATGACTGCATGCTTTGTATCGATAATTATCTTATCATGAAGTACTCAATTTGCCGACGAATCATTTTTGGTTGAGATTGTGCGGCCAATACATCCTTAAGGGGAAATGAAAGTCACGTGACCTCGATATGATTTACACTTGGAATTTTCAAACGCTATTTTCTCAGCCAAAAAACATTCGATTGATGTGAAATTGATATCAGTGACGTAGAAACACTCAATAAAGGGCCTGCCAATCGTGGATTTTCGAAAATCGAGACGTAATAACAGTTTTTTAACAATATCGTTCTGTAATTCAAGTAAGTGCTGCCTCTCTCAACGAGGGGCAGCACCTCCTTGGGTTACAAAACAATATTGTTACACAAAATTCTGATTATGTCTTTCGATATTCGAAAATCCACGATTGGCAGGCCCTTCATTAAGTTTTTCTACACTGATCTCTATTATACACTGGATGGCGGACTGCGCCCGTCGAGTGAAGCCAATAATCGCCATTTGCTGGTTCCCTATTTACAGCGGGCAGTTTAAATTGAGAACAGATTCACGGGCGCCCGTGCGCTGATGAATGGGAGCGTGGATTTCGCCAAAACAGTTTTATTTACAGTAATAAAATATCTTAATAGCGCAAGATGGTAAAGTGTTCATACTGTAAAAAAAAGTTCAAGTACCAATTGTAAGAGGGCCTTTCACAGGTAAGTAAATGAATATAAATCGTTAGTACACGCACAATAGACGAATAATTATTGCGTTTGAGGTTAGGAGTACTGATTCAATGATTTTGATTTACAGATTTGCTTATTCGGTCAAAAACAATTATATATATTTTAATAATCAATTGCTGTTTTATACCGAGTTATTATTATCATTATTAATATTCTATATTATTCACAACATAACCTATATTTGATTTTCGACGACGAGCTAACTTTTCAGAAATCGAATTTATTCAGCATTGTCCCATAAACGTAATCACCTATATGTTGCGTCGTTGATTCTCAATCAACGGTTACATGATCCTGTATGAAAGAAAATATGCTCGACGGGCGTGATTGTTTTTTTTATTACTCTCGACTGACAATGAAACATATTATATCCCTTTTTAACGTAACTCCACTACAAAATCTCAATTTTTGAATCGTATACGTTGGTTTTCCTTATAATATGAGAGTCGCATCCCTCAACCCGTTTGAATTTCCCGCTGTAAATAGGGAACCAGTTCGCCCCGCCCCTCCTTCCCCCCAAGTCCCCTCGCCCGGCACCAAGTTGCCTCACGCTCTTGCGGCAGAAACGGTACCCGTCCGCTATCCAGTGTATAATAGAGATCAGTGGTTTTTCTACCTCACTGATATCAATTTCACATCAATCGAATGTGTTTTGACTGAGAAAATAGCGTTTGAAAATTCCAAGTGTAAATCATATCGAGGTCACGTGACATTCATTACACCTTAATGTTGATGTCTGCATAATGTCTGAATAATTTTCAAGTTCTGTTTCCCATACAGCAAAGCAATGTTGAAGCATTGCTTTGCTGTATGCGGGTTTACTTTGAAAAACATTGATGCTTCATTATTATTATTCATATAATATCATATATCTGTTAAAGGTGATAAAATATGTTATAAATTATTCTTCAAAACCATTGTTTTGTTTGCTTACAAGATTTTTATCCTATAGTATTCGTATTATACACCCACCGCTAGGAGTACGGTGCTGCCCTCTGCAGTGCACTCGATCAATGCACATCCCGAATACGTCAGAACTCAAAAGTTCGTTGGGGTTGACCGTCTTGCATCGTTCTATACAGCCTATGGTAACACCCGTGCCGAAATTTTCAGTCTACTTTCCCATCTCTGTATCGAAGAATAAAAAATGTCTGTATAGTCTATGGCTGACGATCTGACAGTGAAAAAATCGTTGATCATATTCACACGCTCTAAACAAACGTCACAATTATATCTTAAACTGTAAAAAAACAGCTGATAAAGCGTCTAAAGAAGAAGTGAAGCGTCCCGTGACTCTGAAATCATCCTTCGACTGGCGGTCTACCCGTTTTATCAAACATGACAACAGCTGCGAGGCCGACGTTCGAGCCAGCCCGCGGAGGCCAAGGACGCGGAGAAAAGGATCTAAGCGCTATATCAAAGCAATATTCCAGCAGGGATTTACCCTCCCACACTAAGCTAAAATACAGGTTCGTTAATATACGATCTTACTCCGATGAATCAATCAAAATCATCTGAATGAAACTTCTAACCTAACATAACATAACCTAAAATACAGATTCGCAAAAAAAAACAAGATCTTCTTCTTTTCCCTGTGGCTTTACATTTATCCCCATATAAAAAACGATCTAATTCTGTCGAATCAAGTTTATTCCAATCAGATGATTGATTGATTCGACAGAATCTAACCTCAATTCTAACCTAAATTTTAACCTCAATTCTAACCTAAACTAACTTTTAACCTCAATTCTAACCTAAACTAACTTTTAACCTCAATTCTAACCTAACCTAACCTAACTCCGAATTTATTCAAAAATTGCAGAGAGTATGGCCAGGGAACAACGGAGGAATTGAGGAGCCGTGATTTCCGCAAGGATTTGGACGAGCGAGAGCGGGAGAAGGACAAGGCGTCTAACAGGCGCATGATCGAACCTGCTAATCGCGAGGCTTCTGCGGTAGCGGCTAAGAGACAGAAGATCGATCAGGTCCCCGCAGCCAGTTTGGACGCGGATGACCCGTTGGATGAGGATGATTCGGACTCTGATAGCGACGAAGACGATACGGTCGCACTGCTCGCCGAGCTGCAGCGGATAAAGAAGGAGAGGGCCGCCGAACAGGCGAAAAAAGTACGAGAGCGATTGTTTTCGTAGTTTTTTTTGCAGATTTGGGAACTTGGGAAGATTGAAAAGCAATTTTTGGACACATTTGGTAGTAATTAGCGTCTGCGGAAGCAGGCAAAACGTGGGATTTGCAACCGACAGAATTCACTTTTTTTATTCCAAGCCTTTATAGTATCATAGTGTGTAATAATGTACAAATTTCACACAGGAGCTGCGGTAGACAGAGACCCACTTTCTGAGATAACTGTTTCTCTGTCATCTATGACTATTCAATTACCCTCAAAGACTAGCATCATCATCTTTTCATTGGGAGTTTACGCAATTTATACGAAATTCAATTGAAAATCATGAAGTAGAAGAATTTATGAAAAATATGATCTCTTAGTAGCAAAAAAAAAAGAAAAAAACATTGATTGATGTTGTGACTGCCTTTGAAGGACAGAGGGATGAAATTAGCCCAATTCATTGTCCATTGTCCCAATTCTTTGTCCATTGGGATGTATACATTTTTTAGGCACTGTCTTTCTCTACCGATCCTAAATCCACAAGAAACTTCTTTGCACACTTCTTCAGGGCTCTTCTTTTGTTTCTTTACCATTTCGTCAGTTTCTATTCTCCGTGTGGATGACCTTGAACGAAATCTACGATCACAGTGGCTGAGAAAATGTATACATCCCTAGGGACGAAGCCTAGATGTGAATTGGACGGTCGTAAAAATTCAACCAATCACAGCTAACTTTCATACAATGAAAAGTACCACTTTTCGTCACTCGTGGCGCTGCTTGTTTTGCTGTACAGAGCCTAGAATCTTTAATGTTTTAATTTCTTATTCTTTTCTTCCTCGTCGACAGGAAATCGAGAAGAGGCAAGAAGAGGAGAGAATCAGAATGGAGAATATCTTGTCGGGAAATCCATTGCTGAATTATTCCGCCCAACCGGGTCGCACAGACATGAAAGTGAGGAGACGGTGGGACGACGATGTCGTATTCAAAAACTGCGCTCGTTCAGAGCCTGAGAAAAAGAGGGACGTGTTCATCAACGATTCATTGAGAAGCGAATTCCACCGTAAATTCATGGAAAAGTATGTCAAGTGAAGAGGAGCCTCGTACAACATGATCCTGGCGTTTGAATGTTTCGACTTCCCCCTGCCTTATACCCATCTACTGGGGGGAAAAGAGGAAATAAACACAATGAAAAAAATAAAAGTTGAATTGTATCAACTGGAGCAATAATCGTTACGAAAATCTTCTCAAATACACAGATTTAATATTGAATAACATGCATTTTAGGAAATATTTTTCTTGTTCAAAGGTGGATGTTAAACAAAATCTATTATCAAAGTGACAAATCAGTCTTATTCGTCTTGATTTTTTTTCAAAACGTGAAAATCTTCCGAGACTCGAGATTTTCTTGAAGAAAAATGATTCAGGAAACGATTTTTCGTTGAAAATGAGTTTATTATTATTTAAGTTAAGAGTTTTTCTGTTGACAAAAGTCATCAAAAAACAAACAACAAAATGGTGAAATAAATAAAAGTACCTAAAATAAAAGAAAATTGACGAATGGTTTTTTTCCCCTTCTCATAAAATCATATATTTTCCTGTGAAAGTTATCCTACTTCAACTTCAGTTTCAATATTCGGTATTTCTTCGCAGCGATTGCGCAACATTCACAAATGTCACTAGATTTTTTGCAACTGGCGTAGATTATGAAATTGACAAAATTCGAAAACTTGTTGTATGATTTTGTTGAAATTGTTGAAGAACTGCGAATCATCAGACACAGAATATATAAATTCTATATCGAATCCGATATTCAGATCTGATCATATAGTTCCCCCGCTTTTTAATTTATCCACGAGACTCGTCGTCGTCGGGAATTCATTTGCCTGCAGGCCTTTTTCCTCTTCAATATACCTACATACCACACACTCCACTCATGCGTGGTGGTAGGTACAGGTATACGTATATATTCTTATTTATCTTCGTTTTAGAGTTATTTCTTACACGTGAACACACGGTGTTCCTCATCTTCTCTCTCTCCTTCACCTACCACGTCTCCTTCTCATCACATCCACACGCGGGGATCTCTTGACTCTTCGGCAATCGGCAAGATATAATCGAAGAGTGGCATCCAGTCGACAGGGCCGTCCATCATCGACATTACACCAGACGCACAACTGTGCATAGACCCTCATACCTCTAACATGTTACTTTTGTTTTTGTATCGTTGTTATACTGTCCTAGATGTTGTCTCAGCGTTATTTATCCGTGGCCGTCCATCCTCGACATTACATCAGACGCACAACTGTGCATGGAGCCTCTAACATGTTACTTTTGTTTTTGTATCGTTGTTATACTGTCCTAGATGTTGTCTCAGCGTTATTTACCCGTGGCCGTCCATCTCTAACATGTTACTTTTGTTTTTGTATCGTTGTTATACTGTCCTAGATGTTGTCTCTCTATTTACCCGTGACCGTCCATCTCTAACATGTTACTTTTATTTTTGTATCGTTGTTATACTGTCCTAGATGTTGTCTCAGCGTTATTTACCCGTGGCCGTCCATCTCTAACATGTTACTTTTGTTTTTGTATCGTTGTTATAGTGTCCTAGATGTTGTTTCAGCGTTATTTACCCGTGGCCGTCCATCATCGACATTACATCAGACGCACAACTGTGCATGGAGCCACTAACATGTTACTTTTGTTTTTGTATCGTTGTTATACTGTCCAATATGTTGTCTCAGCGTTATTTACCCGTGGCCGTCCATCTCTAACATGTTACTTTTGTTTTTGTATCGTTGTTATACTGTCCTAGATGTTGTTTCAGCGTTATTTACGATGTTGGCTGCGTGTCTATCATGCAAATCTATTGGGTTTCATAGTTTCATCTGCGGTACGGCTGAATCTGCGAACTATTCGCAGTGGGTAAAATTCGTCCAGCAGATGTCGCATGGCGACTATCGTGAAATATGCTCGCATGATCTTCCGCATCCGACTACGTCCCTGGTATATATGTGAGGCCTTGCCGAGTGGTGTAGACCGAGAAGAAGTTTAGCGTCGGTGATGGAGAGTGAGCACATACTACCTTCGAACCGTTGGCTACCAACAAGCAACTACATCAGAGTCACGGTGGGGTAAGGTGGGTTGCCGATCGTCCCAGACAGGCAGACTGGCACTGGCATTGCCTGCGGAATGATCAGTTCCCGAGGAATTTGTTATACGTTGTGTTGTCGCTAATTCGTTTAATGTATGTATGATACCTATGTGTGTGTGTGTACAATGCGTGACGTGATTATGACAGTAAAAATAATATAAAAAAAAAACAAAACAAGAAACGAGGAAGCAACGTTATCCTTATCAAATGTACGGATAGTGTATGGATTCATAAAACTATCTTGTATCGCCTCATGATGTCCGTGTTGCGGTGAAAATATTAAATAAAATACAAAAACACCAAGAACGAATAACGATAGACTTTTATATTAAGCATATTCACAATTCAACGTAAACAATAGAACGAAAAAAAACAAAAAACAATGACAAGAAATTTACTAGTACAATAACAATAATAACACTTGAATTTTTGTATTCTGTACCTATTTGAAAGTAACAAAGACAAAGTTTTGACTCGAGGATAAAAAAACAAAAATAACAGACATAGGACAGGAACAAAAGTAACGATAATCACAGTAACTGCATGAAAAAAATAACGGCTAGCATCAAGAAGAACAACGATAAAATTACGAGCAACAAAGAACAAAAAACAAGAGCAAACGAAACGAAAAACAAGAGCGACAGAAACAAAAACAACAACAACAACAAGAAAACAACGTAAATAACACCCAGCGATACAAAAACAAAAGTGATTATTGTTTAATGCGAAACAACAGTGAAAAATCGAACAACAACAAAAACAAACAAACAATACCGCGCAATGGATGCGTTTAGGATGAGGTTTGGGGTGTGTGATTTGTTGAGATCGTGGTCGGCTCGTGGATGCTTCCGGTCGAGTTCGTTAGTTTTTAACGCGCAGTTTTCTTTATTGTTGTTGATATTGTTATTGGGTGAGATGGCGATCGAGTCCGAGGCTCGTCTGAGCGGATTGTACGTCGATAACGGTTTGGACCAGACTGTTATACACCGTGTTGTTTCACAACGTGAGAGACGCGAGGTTGAACACGAGATATTGAACCTGTTGGGATTACCAGATCGGCCGAGAGGCATTGCGGGACATCCGCCACAGGTTAAACGATCGGCACCCAAGTTTTTACTCGATATATACAGGAATACACTCGGCGAGGGGGAGGAACAACTCGCTGATAATATTCATCATCATCATCATCATTCGTCGATAAATTCTTACAATTCTTCGATCGATCCAAATCATGACAAATTCGATCTCAGCGGACAAGATCTGAGAGCTATTGACCAGAGCGATGTTATCATGAGTTTTGCTGCACACAGTGAGTATTTTTTTGCATTTTTTTTATTGTTATTGTTGTTTGTTGTTGTTGCAGGTTCTTCGTTGTTGACATTATTTCACGTGTATTTCTTAAGTTATTCTTGTTTTTCATGTTCACGTTTTGTTATTCTGCTGTCTTTGTTTTTTTTTTTTTTGTTCATTTGTTGTACGTTGTTATTCATCTGTTCTCATTTCTTTATTATTCTTTTCCTCTTCATTTTGTTGATTTCATATTGCGTTAGTTTTGTTTGTTGTTGTTGTTGTTTCTTTTCTTCGATTATTTTCACTATTTATTGTTCTTTATTCTATTTCTTCAATTGTTCATCATCAGGTCGTTTGTTTGCTCAAGTGGTACTTGAATTAGTAATTTAATTTACAATTATTCTTTTTTCTTATTACTTTTATAAATACCTACTTCATAAACGATTACTATACCATATCATTAAATTAAATTAAATCCATCAAAAGTTTTTTTTTTTATGCAAGAGTTTTGATTTTTATCTCTGTTATCTTCTTGTCTTCGATGTATATATGTATATACTATATGTATTCATTCTTTCGACTGTTTATTTATTTATTCATTTTTTTGGCGCTCCAAATTGTTAGAGTAGAATGTTATCATCATCTATCTAAGCAAAAAAAATTTGAAGAGTAAAATGTTGTTTCTAATTTTCATGTGCGATCATGAATTTTGACTTTTAAATTCTGTTTCTAATAAACATTATATACATGAGCGAATTGAGAATGAAGAAGTTTTCTCCTTACTAGAACTTTAAACCCATATAGCTATAGTAGTATATCTCTTTCGTCGTATGTATAATGTATACAGTATACACACAAGAAACGCCTTGAGGGAATTCTTTTTAGCAGAAAAATAAATTAAATTGGTATGCCTACCTGTCCACTACACTACAGTCCGAGTCGCATTCTTTCCAGGTGCAGAAATACAAAAATACGTACAATCTGTGTTAAACAACATGAATTTACAATCTGCGATGATGGTAATCGTTTAAAAATTGCCAATATAATTTACAATTATGAAAATTCGCAATTGAGATTCAAGATAAGCGCAAATATCCTGCTGTTAACCTTTTTTCCGTTAGCCATACAGAAATCCAAACGAAGGCGATTAATTACAGTTCTTTGACCTTGATAATATTTCGGAATCCTGAATTCGCTAGATGAAAAGTTAATTTTTGAATTTTTAAAAAGACTGTCTCAACACAAAGACCGACTTTCTGTGAAGGTACGATTATAACAGCCCTTTTTTTCTCCCTAAGAGCACAACCTGCACCCTTAGTCATCTCTAAGCGCCATTGAAGTCGAGGAAATGTTTCTGTATACCTGCAGGAGTCCCTACCTACCTCTAAATATTAATGGGCTTCAGTGTCTCACCGATCCCTCCTGGAATTTAGATTATTTCACGTCCATACATACGTATACCTGGGTATACAAGTTGTATTGCTCATCTAGAAGATGAGAGGGCTTCCAGAAGTTCCTACGGTCGAACTAACTTGAAGGTTTAATGCATACGTTTATCGTCATTTTCAGATCATCACGTTGCTGGTGTTAGACACGAACGTGGCAAACGATTGTGGTTCGACGTGTCCGAAGTACCACCAGGTGAATTCATCATTGGAGCAGAACTGAGGCTCTATCAGAGTCCTGACGTAAAGAACAAGAAGAAACAAGGCTCTTACGTCGTCACGGCGTACAGAGTACTCCGCACCGAAGACGGGTGAGGATAAAAGACTCCTTTCCCTCATCTGCAACATACCCCTCAAAGTGCAGCATTCTGCATCCCAATGCCTTCCAAATGTATGCAGCCTTCTGAGTCATTTCAAAGGTTCTTCAATCCCTCTAATTAGGAGAGACCCTCGTTTTAGGCTCCGGAACTCTCGAATTCTTTCACTTCGTTTCTCCTTCTTGTTCTTCGAAGCATCATTATATCAGGGTTTACTAGCTTCGTGGTAGGTATTCGTTTCTTATACCTGTTCAGACTCTGTTCTAGGCTACAGGAAAAATTGATTTCTACCACACATGCATTAGAAACTCATGTTTTTTGACCTCCCTAACTAAGGAGCCTGAATCGATCTATTCGGAAAATCGAAGAATTTGAGGGAAAATCAATGAATCATTATGAAAATATGAAAAAGAAAATTATAATACTGCTACCATGCAGCAAGTCGGCAACGAATTGTATGAGTGTGTAGTACGACATGACTGAAGTTACTATGAAACTGATGCTGGGCTTGTGTCATGTGCAGTAGAGACGGGAAACGCTGAAATTCCGTAATTGAGGCAAATTAACTGCGGCCAGATTAAACGACGAGACGAAATGTTTCGACCCTCGTATGACCCTGTGAAGCAACACTGTAAAAAATGTTTGTTGTAAATTTACTAAAATTGTATTGGAAGTTTTATGCATATACAGGATAGCAAATTTACTATACATTTGTTAGGTAGTTTTAGGAGAAATTAGTTGCAATTTTAATGCAGTATCCGGTAAAATTATAGAATATCAGTGCACTAAATTTAATAAATTTGGAAATCATTATTCAATTCATCATGTGCAAATTTCATATGCACATGAATTAGAATTTCAAAAGTAGTTGATGAATTTACTATACTCATGGTTAAGTAATTTTATAGTAAATGTGTATTAATTATGTACAAGGAGAAAAATAGGTAAAAAAACTTTTTTTAATTAATTTTTTAGATTATTTGAGAGTGCCAAGTACATTTCAGATGTTTATGGTTAACCTGAACGCATGAAAACGTATTTTTTCGCTCGAAAAACACCGCTGTGTTTTTTGTCCCCGCCGGGACTCGAACCGTGTTCGCTCGCTCGCTCGGATTACTAGTCGCACGCCCTACCTACTACGCCAATCTAACTGATGGTAAATCTTGATTTCATGTGATGAATATACAATAGACGATCTATGCGACCAAGATAGATAATACAGTGGATAAAACATTATCACAATAGTATATTTGCTTTTGAACTTCTAGGTAAACCGCAGATAACACTTAATTACCACACAACTTTCGTAAATTTATTGAAAAAAAACTCTCATTTCTCTTCGAACTTCAATTTTGATAAGAATGTGCAGACAAGTCACACATTACTGATTGGCGCTAATTTGAGAAAAAATCCAGAATATGCGAATAGCTTTCAGCAATATTTTAAATGCGGTATGTTCAATACATAATCCAGTAAAATCAAAATTTGTTGGAGCAATTTCAGGACTTAGTTTCATGAATTCCGAAATCAAACTACAAATTTGAAAATCACTTACGTAAATTCGGAATTGGCGTTTGGGAATTTAAAAACTGAATAGTGAAATTGATAAAGACGTATAGCAATTCCGTTTGATACACAATATTTCTAATTTCAAAAGACTGTGATTGAAATTTTTCACACAAGTGTACAGTAAATTTAGAAAAATATTTAGCATATTAAAAATAATATGCTGTAATTTTACAATTACAATACTTTTACTATACAATTCAGCAAATTCCAAACGCGGTTTTGTATTTTCCCATTAAAGTTTAGTAAAATCAAAAATTTAATGGCGAATTCAAAGAAAAAGCTTAGTAATTTTTTTGCTACGCCGAATTTGTAATTTTGCAAGATTTTTGTGTAGTAAATGTGTTGTAAATTCACGAACATTTTTTACAGTG
>JAEUYN010001746.1:0-11840 GCA_018257835.1 Euura lappo
CATGTCAACTCGACCAATGATTTTTCCTCACCATTTTTGAATCGCTTCATAATTTTTTATACGATTTTCCTAACTCAAAATGGCACTCCCAAATTTTTTCAGATTTTTTCCGCAATCCGTTAATGTTTTATTAATATTCAAACCCATCTGAAAAAAGGTTTCTTTTAAAAATCTCAAAAAATTCTCAAAAATCTAGTTGTTCATTCCAATCATTTTGCCACCTGGCCCATGATGGGACCTTTTTTTTTTAATTTTTTATAGCACTTTAAACATTTTCACCAATCTTGCAACGTTACAAAAAAATCTAAAAAAAAATCAAAAAAATCTAGTTTTTCATTCCGATCATTCTGACACCCGGTCCAGTATTATAGTGTTGGACTCTCAAGACCGATTCTCAAATATTCTCGATTTTATAATGAACGTAATTTTACCACCAACAGCTCGAACTTCAAGTCTAAGGATAGAATAAAAATGTAAAAATCATTGATTTATAATAAACAAATATTCATTTCTAGTTCATTTGTCAACTTGTAGAGGACAAAGACATTGAATCCCCAATACTCAACGTACCCAGTACGCGGCCAAAAGAACGAGTGTATAACACTTCTCGAGTATTGGGGATTCAATGTCTTTGTACTCTACAAGTTGACAAATGAACTACAAATGAATATTTGTTTATTATAAATCAATGATTTTCACATTTTTATTCTATCCTTAAGACTTGAAGTTCGAGCTGTTGGTGGTAAAATTACGTTCATTATAAAATCGAGAATATTTGAGAATCGGTCTTGAGAGTCCAACACTATAATACTGGGCCGGGTGTCAAAATGATCGGAATGAAAAACTAGATTCTTTAGATTTTTTTCAGATTTTTTTGTAACGTTGCAAGATTGGTGAAAATGTTTAAAGTGATATAAAAAATTAAAAAAAAAGGTCCCATCATGGGCCAGGTGGCAAAATGATTGGAATAAACAACTAGATTTTTGAGAATTTTTTGAGATTTTAAAAAAAAACCTTTTTTCAGATGGGCTTGAATATTAATAAAAAATTAACGGATTGCGGAAAAAATCTGAAAAAATTTGGGAGTGCTATTTTGAGATAGGAAAATCGTATAAAAAATTATGAAGCGATTCAAAAATGGTGAGGGAAAATCATTGGTCGAGTTGACATGGAATGCCCCATATACAAACAAAATCATTGTAAAAAATTATAATCAGGTTCTATTTGTCATTCGAATATATGATTCTTAGAAAAGATGATGAAATACTGATCAGTAAATTTATGTTTAAAAAAATTATGAAAAAAAAGTAAATCGCAGAATGTGTTATACCAATTCTATAACAATTAATTCAATAGACAAAAAGTGTAGCTTCATAAAATATGATGAATAACTTAACACATCAATAAAATAATAAAAATTTATGTTACAGAAATAAACGGCTTCATTAAAAGCCGGTTTGCTGTGATTAAGAAACAGAGTGGGAAAGGTCGAGAACTGAAATGCGGTTCCGTCACAGACGGCGAATATAAATTAGAAGTTCACGTCCAGTCAAACTCAGATGACGAGAAGGAGAATGAATTTGACAAAGGAGACCATGTTGAATTGGTTGGATTCATCCAAGTAAATGGTTCGTATATTTGATTAAAATTAAATTACTTCATTAGATGATTATCAATATGGATCATTTCAAAGAAAGACTTATTTTTTCGGGGTTGAAAAAAAAAAATTTAGATATTTGACTTTATGGATAACCTTCAATTTTAAATTATACAACATAATCCCCGCTCGATCGAAATCATTTTAATATTTTTATCATACTGATGACACAGGGAAATAACGATTTTGACTATTTTTCGTGACTATTTTTCGTACGTAATGTAATATTCAAAATCTTTTTAATCGCAAAATGCAGTGACGAGTTGATGCTCAATATTTACAATTGAAATAATAATTTATGAGTAATAAATTATCTTACGTCAAGGAACCCGCCAGTACCCCTTGATTAAATGTTAATCATAAAATATAAGAAATCTGTGTGATTATCTAAAATAGACTCAGTTCAACTAAAGAAATAAATCTTTTTGTAAAATCACACATGTATTCTAAAAAACCATTAGGACGTTTAATTAGGAAAGCAAAATAACAAATTATTTGATGCGAAAAAAAAATTATCATTCATTTAAATCTAACTCTCAATAGTCACACTACCAAAATATCACCGAAGTCACACATGGTCAATTTGATACAGTCTGTTTTCAAAAAGCGATTATGAGCAAACAATATTCCAAAGTATTCAAAAAAATTACATAAATGCTTCAAACTTTATAAATTACTGACGAAAAATGTATTAAAAAAAAAAAAAATTGAAACTTAATTAATAAAAAATAATAAAGAGCTAAAAATGAAAAAAAGCTTTTTCTCAATAAAAAATCATAACTTTGTCATGATGCAAAATTTGTACGTTAAAGTCATGAAATGATATTTTCATTAAAAAAATATTATAATAGCAATAGGTATTTCTTTTTTGTTTTTGCTGATCGTACCGGTAACTTTCAGTTAAAAAAGTGGCTCCAGCATGTGTTCACGATAAACGGCCAGAAGTCCAATTCACACTTGAAAATATTAGAGATACTTGAGGCCCAAACTTTATGTATGGGGCAAATTGACCCAGTGTAACTACGGAGGGTTAACAAAAAATAGTCTTGTACAAAATGTCCTATTTTAAAAAATTCAGCTGAACATCTTGAATTTAAATCAAATGATCAATATTCTCAAAAAAAAAGTTGTTAGGTACCAAAGGGTACAAAATTGGTGATATTGTTGTTTTGGCAAGTCGAAACACCAAGGTATATGAAGCTCAACTCAGGTTTATTCAATGAAATCATATCATTTTTCATTGATAATTTATACATTTCATCCGATAAAACATTCATACAAATTAAAAATATTCAGCTGTATTTTTTAATTTGCAACCCTCTATATACGTATATGAGGCTCAACCCATCATTCAGACAAATCTCAATCAAGCTGTCCACAAATGACATACCTTAAAAAAAAGATTTATAATAAAATAACAGATGTTTTTAAACTTTAGAAAAAATATATATATATCTGTAGTTACACGAGTAAAAGTTAAGATGACACTTGAATTAATACTTCAATTTTTTATCAATACGATATTAAAAAGGGGTTTACAAAAAAATATTGAAGCAGTTTTTCAGTAATAAAAAAAAAACGTTTATTTGTTGACAGCGAACCCGATACACTTCTCTATGAAAAGTATGAAGGACATGAAAAAAATTGACAATGAGAAGATGGGATTGCAAAAACTTCTACGTGGAAACAAACATGTAGAAAAAAGGATGGAAGAGCCAAGAGAACACATTGTAAAAAAAATAAAAATCAACAATTGATTGAAATCAATTTGAATGGATTTCAATCATATGGGGTACCCAAAAATAATTCATAAAAAAATGAAATGAATTATATATCGATCTACTTTATTCTGTGTTTACTGAAAATTTGACGATTAGTAGTTCAATAAAATCGTAATTCAGAGTTCACTCATTTGAGTTGTATTACATTATTTTATGAGTTAATCCATATCAAATCATCATAATTTCAACGATGAATCGTAAGATCATGAAGAATCAGGAAACATGTGTAAATTTAAATTTGTAAAAAGTCGTTCACGTAAATCCACCACGCAATTTAAATCAAGCTCGGGTATAAAAACTCACCTGTTAGTTAAATTATTACATTATCCTTGGTCTACAGTAAGTGTGTAAAGTAGTGTCCACATAGATACCTCTCGCAGTATAGAAATGCAAGTTTTTTTAGATAACAGAGAAGGTGCAGGGTTTTATCCCGGTTCGCAACCCGCGTTCCTCCAATTCGAAACAGTGGTGCCAACCTGAGTTTTTCAGCCGCGCTCGAATAAGGATCATGTTGAAATATAATCTGAATGAGGATCTTATTGGTTTTCGTCGCGAATAAGGATCTAATTCCCAACTTTTCTGAATAAGTATCTTCTTGCTAGGAGGCAGCGATATAATGATAATACTTAACTTGTAACACAGCGATTGAATCAGAATGAGTTGGTAAAGATTTGAAAAAGGTCAGCGAAATAAAAAAAAGTGTTGTAATAACGATCTGAAAGTTGGTTTCAGAAGCGCGCGAAGCGCGCTATTGTGAGCTAGTAACCGTAAAATAAGAAGAATGAACTATTGAAACTTCGTATTCTTGTTGAATTGACAATTTCCAAGGATAATTTATGGAATAATTAATGAAATAATTCCTTGCGTAATTTATTTCGAACACTTTACTCGTGTGTTTTGACTCCGCGGCTGGAACTGAAGATCTGACTCAGTTTCAAAATAATGACAAGCCACCATCGAAAATCGATATCCAGGTTAATTTCGACCTGTCCAACGATAATTAGGTGTTTGTAATTTTTTTAATAATTAATTTCGATTACTTTACTCCAGGGCTTGAACTAAGAATCGACCCGACTTTTAAAATAATGACGAGCCACTATCGAAAATCGATATTCCGGTTAATTTCGACCTTTCTAACGATAATTAGGTGGTTGTAATTTTTTTAATAATTACTTCGATTACTTTACTCCGCGGCTTGAAGTGAAATTCTGACTCAGTTTCAAAATAATGAAAATAATGAGAAGCGAAAATCGATATCCAGGTCAAATTCGACATTTCCAACGATAATTAGGTGTTTGTGATTTTTTTAATAATTAATTTCGATTACTTTACTCCGGGGCTTGAACTAAGAATCGACCCGACTTTTAAAATACTGACGAGCCACTATTGAAAATCGATATTCAGGTTAATTTCGACCTTTCTAACGATAATTAGGTATTTGTAATTTTTTAATAATTAATTTCGATTACTTTACTCCGCGGCTTGAAGTGAAATTCTGACTCAGTTTCAAAATAATGACAAGCCACTATCGAAAATCGATATTCAGGTTAATTTCGATCTTTCTAACGATAATTAGGTATTTGTAATTTTTTAATAATTAATTTCGATTACTTTACTCCGCGGCTTGAAGTGAAATTCTGACTCAGTTTCAAAATAATGACAAGCCACGATCGAAAATCGATATTCCGGTTAATTTCGACATTTCTAACGATAATTAGGTATTTGTAATTTTTTTAATAATTCACATCGATTACTTTACTCCAGGGCTTGAACTAAGAATCGACCCGACTTTTAAAATAATGACGAGTTACTATTGAAAATCGATATTCAGGTTAATTTCGACCTTTCTAACGATAATTAGGTATTTGTAATTTTTTAATAATTAATTTCGATTACTTTACTCCGCGGCTTGAAGTGAAATTCTGACTCAGTTTCAAAATAATGACAAGCCACGATCGAAAATCGATATTCCGGTTAATTTCGACATTTCTAACGATAATTAGGTATTTGTAATTTTTTTAATAATTCACATCGATTACTTTACTCCAGGGCTTGAACTAAGAATCGACCCGACTTTTAAAATAATGACGAGCCACTATTGAAAATCGATATTCAGGTTAATTTCGACCTTTCTAACGATAATTAGGTGTTTGTCATTTTTTGAATAATCGAATTAAACCTAAATATCAACTTTCAAAGTGGCTCGTTGTCATTTTAAAATTCAGGTCGATTCTTAGTTCAAGCCCTGGAGTAAAGTAATCGAAATAAATTATCAAAAAAAATCACAAACACCTAATTATCGTTGGAAATGTCGAATTAAACCTGAATATCAAGTTTCCATAGTGGCTCGTCATTATGACTAATTTGGCGGTGTGAAAAAAGTTGACTCTCTGTTTCTCCATCATTGTCGTACGACCTTAAGCATTGAATTTATCAGAATAAGGTTGCGATCGGAATTGTTTAAAGTTTGATTCTCGGGAAGTTTGGTTGTATCCATTTATGCCGTGGATCTGAGAATGGAAGAGAAAATGCAATTTTCTGAATTTGGTGTGGCTTTTCAAGTTTAATTCCAAAAATATCCTCTCCAAAGTTTTTGGAGTGAAAACTCACTCCATTGGAGTGAAAATTCACTCCTGTGATACTGAAAAGAGCGAAAATCCAATAGAGTGATTATTCACTCCAATTGAGTGATTATCCACTCTAATCGAGTGAAATGTCATTCTTTCTTGGAGTGATTTGTTCACTCAAATCTTTTGGAGTGAAAAATTTCACTCTAATGAAGTGATAAAGTCACTCCATTCATTGGAGTTGCGCTGTTTTCACCCCAAAAGATTCAGCGAGTCAATCCTGGAAAAAAGATTGTGTGGACTAGACGTGTAGAGGAACAAATCTCCTACAATTTTGGTCTGCACGGTATTTCGTAAAATTACAAATGGCCGAGTTATCCAAAATAAAAAACATTTTTTTAGGAAAAAAAATCGACAACAAGCAGAAGGTCGATTCAATCGCCATTTTGAATTTAAACCCCCCAGTGACCCCCCTCCACCCCGAGGGTTCGAGACAAAAAAAAAACACTGGGTGGTGAAAAAAAAATCTCAAAATCCATCAAGTCGAACTGAACCGGCGTGATATTCAACGCGTTGAATCCACAAAAATGACTCACCCTGCACTGTAGCGGACGCGGTTTGATGCGGCGCACGCGGCTTTTGTTATAGCAACGAGCGCGGATGCACAGCAGTAGATTGTGACAGCCATGGAGAGTCATAACAAACGGGTGTCAGGTTACACCTCGCCGCCGACCTTGCCCCCCTCCCCCGTCCCCCGCGCTGCGATGCTGCGGCCGGCTGTGACTGGGGTGAATGACCTGCTGACTCGGCTGAAAATGTTTTATCTTAAAAATTCCAAGATGGCGGCTTGTCTCTAGATCTCTCGCTGGTCGTCCTTCAAAACCTGAAAATCTCAACTACTACTACTACTCGACTTTAAAAATCGGGTTTCAAAATAATTACGGGTTATATTCTTATATTCCTTTTTATTCTCGTATCTAGTGAATACAGGCGTTTCTTATGATATATTGTGATTTTATGTGGTGGTTTTCTTATAATTTTCCTGTACATAAACAATCTATTTCGTATTCGTCTTCACAGGGAGTCAGTGGGGATTCTCACGAACTACAGAACGTGTGAAATCTGTTTTTTCAGGTAGAGGCTGGCGTACATAGGTTCTTATAACTATCCTGTTTCTTAGAGCTAGAGTGGTTGGTGAGATGTGGTGTCGAGTATAACCTTATATCTATTCTATTTTTCAACTGGAGGGTGAAGGTTATCTCGAGTAGGAGGTGAAATTAAGAAACTGCGTGGCAAAATTGACAGCTTATCAAAACATGTTTATATTGTACTATCTGAAACAGGGATTTACACTAATTACACACCGTGCGAAATCTGTTTTTTCAACCGAGGACTTATTACTTCTCCTGAGACGACATCTTCTAGCAAAGTTAAGGGGTTGGTGGAGGCTTCTAGAGCAAGTGAGGTGGGGTCGACTGGGGGGTGACAGAACCAAAAGTCTTCATACGGCTAGATTCTATCCAGAATAATCAACCTGAAGACTTCTTCGGATGGAGACGTCGATCCCACGTCGACGATACGGAGGTGTCTGAACAGGTAAAGCGCAACGTTCAAGTATCCAGAGTCACCGTGTCCGTCCTTTTCCAACCGCTTCCTAAACAACCGTGGTTTTATACTCAGGAAATGTATCACCTCATAACAGAGGGCCGACTCAGCAGTGTTACCTACCGAACTCACCGTATATACACGACTCCGTAACCGAGGGGCTACCGCTCTTCCTACCTCGTCCGCGACGTTGGTACCCGCTGAAACCTTCTTGAAATGGAGACGTCGATCCCTCGTCGACGACAGCAACCGTCTTATAGAGCGCTATGCTCTCGTCCATACAGGCGGTTCTACAATAACGAGGATAATAACGAGGATTTCATAATAAAATTACGATCCAGAGATAATGCATGAATATTCCTCTATTCATTAAAGTAGTTATTCTCACTTCTACCCACCTATTTCATGGTGATCCAAGCCACCAGATCCACAGAATAAGCCAAACATATTAGAAAAGGCACCGGATTTTGATGTAGCCAGTAGCTCTGATGGTTGATCTTTCACGCTTGAAGTTGTCAGACTGAATGTGGATCGGCGGTGTCGGTCCGACTCATCGACACATCCCCACCATCGGGATCTCACGATTTTGTGTAAAAGTTGACGCTATGGTCACGAAGAACGGGTGAATTACCAGAGTGATGACGCACCCTTGTACGATACGTGACAGATGGGTGACTCACGGTTTTTGTCTCCTCCCGCGAGCACACCTGCAGCTGTATCTGGTTACAGAACTACTGCCCGACATCTAGAGAGATAGAAGTAGAATACATATCAGAGGTCCAGAATAATCTGGCGATACGGCTGAGGATGGCTTATCTTAAAAAAATACCAAGATGGCGGTTACGCTGCGGATTCTCTCCCTCTCTCTCTCTCTCCCTACTCTCCGGACAGAAGTTTGGAAGGTTAGATATAGGGTGAAGAATCGGGTCTCCAAATACTTGTGCGGTATATTTTAATATTTATTATTCTCATATCTAGCGAATACACTACTGACCCGTCCACGTTTTTCAACACATTACCGGTCGCAAGCTAACCGCGAGCCGCAGCATATATCGCCGTTTTGAATTATTGATTCGACACCTGTAAAACTTAGCGGCGCCGCGCCGTCTTTCCCACCAAACTCGTCCATACAGGAGGTTCTGCAACAGCCCGGATTTATGATAAAATTACGATTCATAGATAATTCAATCAATATTCCTCTATAAGAGATCTGAAGGGATCATTCTCACTTGTACACACCCATTTCGTGGTGATCCAGGCCACCTGATCCACAGAATAATCCAATCACTGTGTTTTCTTTTAGAAGAAGATTTGTACAACGATTCTTATAAAGAGGTAAAACCTTTTGATTTCACCGAAAGCTGATCACGGCTGTGGGATATCAACCCGGTAATCTGTATCTCCGTTATTAATAATGAACAAACTATCCGGTGTGGCGGTTGATAAAAACTGAAGATCCGTCTTCAGCGACGCCTTGCGTGATCCCCACCAGCTCCCCACCCCTTCTACGACCAGCAGTCAGTGGCTGTATAGATGTGTAACAATATGCTGATTCGGCATACGTCCTCCTACTCTTATACTTACCGAGAGAGGTGATCAATTTGGTCAACCACAAATTCGCTCCTTGAATTTCGATTCTAGATTACAAGTCTGGATTGTAAGACGAGTTCTATTACTTTCGATGCGAGGTATAGAATTCAGCTAGGTGATCAATTTGGTCAACCACAAATTCGCTCCTTGAATTTCGATTCTAGATTACAAGTCTGGATTGTAAGACGAGTTCTATTACTTTCGATGCGAGGTATAGAATTCAGCTGGTGATGAGAACCCACATTTGAAACTCACCTCCTCCGTACAATGATAACAGGCTTAGAGAGGAAGAGAATAAAATAGAAAAGAATTTTTATTATCCCCATAACAATGTTGGATAACCTTGTCTAATCATCGTTTACTATATTCCTTGCTGCACTTCTCCGCCTTCTCTTCCATCTTCCTCTCCATCTCCGCGCGCAATCCTCTCTCTGAATCTGTGCCAGAGGTCCTCTGCATATCGAAATTTGAGGAACAAACATTCCCGACATTCGTCCGCGGTGACGACGTTTCTTACAAGTTGTTGTCCGCAATAGGTGCACAAAAGAGAGGGTTGTCTGCGACAAAGATTGTGGACCCTTTTTTTTTCCCACTTGCGTCTTCGCGGATACTAAGATTGCATAAATTTCGTTGACTGTTTTTGTTTGTGCCAGATACTCGGGAACGGAACCTTCCAACTCACAGAGATTGGAAACACCCTGCGCAAGCCACCTTGCACGTAGTTCCGAAAGACACCTCGAAGTATTCAGCTTCCCCACATCGAGCGCCCACCCACTGCTCCTTGTACCACTGGCCGAAGTGCTCCTCCTCCAACCACTCCACCACGTCCCAGGAAAATTTTGCGATAAACGCCTGCATGTTCTCCACAGTTGGTCGGATAGCCATCCTCGAGTTTGATGTTTCAACGTCACAGAAAAATGAGAGACTAAACTGCTCCTTCAGCCACGATAGATAAGCTCTATGTGGCGGTTGGAGAGTCACATCTCAGTACACGCGATCGTCATCACCTCATACTCATTGTGAAGGGGATTCGGCGAATAAATAGTTTCGGGAAGAGTCGGTTCTTCTTTTTCGTTTGATTTGGAGTTTTTGATTACCGGAATATTAACTTGATGACATAAACAGATTTTCGGACGCTCAAAATAAGAACTACTAAACTTTTATTCGGATAATAGTAATAGTATTTTGGTGTTAAAATACACGTCTACTCTTCGATCTCGGGTCTTCCTCCGGCGTTCAACCCAGTCAGGAACCGTTCGTACGCCTCCGCTGCGTAGTGATATTTAGCTTGGAGACATCCCTGGCATCCCCTCGTCTCCCATATGTCACTAGGAAGTCCTCTATCACAGAAAAAGCATATGGGCGTTCGCGTCCGTACGGGGTCGTCCTTGAACGCCTTCAACTATGCTGTAACGAAAATTTTCGGTGAAATTTTCTCTAGGAGTCTCTTTAGGGCTAGAACTCTGGATGAATGTTTGCTCACGGGCTATTGTAGCACTCCAAACAGGCCGCTTGGAGGGTTCCCCCGTCGTTCACCTCCACGAACCGAGCTATCCCACAGCGTGCTGCACACCACGCTCGCTCGTACCACCCTCCGAAGCTGGTCTCCTCCATTTCGGCTGCCTCCTGCCAGTTGAACGTTTCCAGGAAGACCCGGACAGTGATTTCGCTCGGTTTATCTGGGGTGGACATGATGTTTGTGTTGCCCGGAATCATCAACGGAGTCGAGAAACCCGGAAACAGGCGGAGATTGACGACTGTTTTCTCCCAATTTTCTTTCACAGACCACTCTGTGCACGAGGGATATAACAACTATATATCTACAGGACGGAGACTATTATATCGGGTGGAAGTAGGAGCTCCTCCATCGTCAGCAGATACACTCTCCACGGAGTGTGCGGTTGCAGCTACATGTGTACTGGCGTACCACACACTCATTGTGAGCGGGACATTGGCGAGGACTTTTCTTCGAAGAGTCCTTCTCAAATGCCGTGTTATAATAAACAGATGAATTCTGTATGCTTCGTGGCGGGCGATATCCCCACCGTTGTCACTCGGTCACATAGTCAGCGGTTGTGTAGACGTGTAACAATATGCTGGTTCGGCATACGTCCTCCCCCCTCTTATACTTACTGAGAGAAGTGATCAACCTCGTCAACCACAAATTCGCTCAGTGAATTTCGATTTTATATTACAATTCTGGATTCTAAGACGAGCTCTATTACTTTCGATGCGAGGTATAGAATTCAGGTAGTGATGAGAACCCACGTTTGAAACTCACCTCCTCCGTACCGACCTGACTTGACTTGACTTGACTTGACTCGACTCGACTTGACTTGACTTGACTTGACTTGTCTTGACTTGACTTGACTTGTCTTGACTTGACTTGTCTTGACTTGACTTGACTCGACTTGACTTGACTTGTCTTGACTTGACTCGACTTGACTCGACTTGGCTTGACTTGACTTGACTTGTCTTGACTTGACCTGACTTGACTTGACTCGACTTGATTCGACGGGTCGCACCGTGGCCGTTCATAAACTCATTGAAGCCAAGGCTTGACTTGACTTGACTTGTCTTGACTTGACCTGACTTGACTTGACTCGACTTGATTCGACGGGTCGCGCCGTGGCCGTTCAT